>WSXT02192661.1:8808-19589 GCA_011762715.2 Neuroterus valhalla
CACTTGACGCCACGCGGATGACTTTGTCTAAAAATAATCTTTAGTTGAAACTTTATAGGTTGTACAATCTCTTATTTTTGGGTTCGTTAAAAATCCAAATCCGAATTTATATGCATGTGTTCGAATTTCCAGATGCAGGGGTGGTTTTTGCAAAAAGAGAGTTTCAGGAATTCGATAGCCTTAGAAGGGGCCAATACTGCCTCCAATTCTGTTTTTTCCAAGTTTGAGTTTTTCGAAGGTGGTGATTTTTTTACGTATGGGTGGTTATGGAATAATTTTTGTTGTGCATACCAGGACCTGTACAAAGATTCAAATTTTAATGCGCTTCGTTTTTGTCTGCAGATTTCATTTTTGACAAGAGGGTGCATTTTTGCACTTGGAGGATTGGTTTTTAAAATTTTTTCTCCATGCATCTGTAAGCCCAAAATAAGCCAGAAATTTGGGTGAAACATTGTTTTTTCTGAGTTCGAGTTTTTATATGGGAGGTTTTTCAAATTTTCAAGTAGGGGGTAGTTTCATTCTACGTAGGGGTGGCTTTTGGGAATCGAATGTTGGTGCATTGGAGAGCCCAAAAAAAGCCCCATATTCTTACGTGGTTGATTTTCTATTCTGTAAATTTTTCATATAGTGGAGGTCCTAGCTTGATTCAAGCCAGCACCTCCACTCGAAATTCGAATTTTCGAAAAAAATAGTAGAGCCCAAAAATCGGCAATACAGCCCGAAGAAACCCGAAATTCTGATGCAAAGCAATTTGGGAATTTCGATTGTGTACGAGCAAGAGAAAAAGGGCGCACCCTCATCTTATTCTAATTGATTCTTACTGTACAATTTTATCTACCTTTTTTTTCTGTGTGACTTCCATTTCCTTTTTCCTAAACTCCTCTTCCGAAAACTTTTCCTAAAACAATCATTCTTTCATCATCATTGCCAGCTTCCTTTATCTTCCATTCCTCTCATATATCCTTACCGTACATGTTCCCATGTTTCTTCTTCCATTCACATTTCCTGCACTTTCTCTTTTCCTTTTCTTCCCAGTACATTGCTTCCATGACCTCGTTCGCCAATTTCAACCTTGCTATTCTTGTCCATATCTTTTCTCCTCACCCCTTTTCTAAATACTTTGTTAGTCCTTCCTTTTTTATCATCTTATACCATTTATTGTATTTTGGTTCCATTATCCTTCACCCTCTTTCTATTGATTGCATTTCCTTATCTTTTCCTTCTAATATTCTTCGAAGTTTACTCCAATTTCGTCTCCTACATTTCTATCTGTAAGTAACTCCATTCTTTCTTCTTCTCATTTTGTTAACTCGATCACCCTCCCTCTTTTTTCTTCTACCTCCTTGAGGCATTCTCCAGCTAACTGCCCTCCCTTCCGCCCCCACAAGTTTTTCTTCAAATGTCCACGCCCTCTTCCCCTAAAGTCTATCTAACATATCGTTCCTGTAACCTTTCTATCTCTCCCATTTCCTTCCACACCCAAATTTCTGTTCCAAATCCCAAAACTGGCCATATCAGGATATATAACAACCACATTCTCCTTTTCCAATCTTTCTTGAATCTTCTTTTTCCTATCCCCTATACCTGCTTCATTACCCCTGCTGCTTCTTTTATTCTTTCTCTTATATGTGCCTTATGATCTCCATTTGCTTTCAAGCTGTATTCCAAATATTTAAACTCTTTTACTTCTTCTATCTTCACTCCCTTCCATCTCCCAGTCTATCCTCCCCCCCCCCCCTCGTCCCCTTTCCGAAACCTCATTATCTTTGGCTTTCCTAAATTCAATGTCGATTTCTTCTCATCTAAGATCTTCTCCAACCCTCTAATTAGACCCTCTGTTCCCTTCTCACCCTCTGCCATCATTATTATAGCATCTGCGTATACCAGTGTACGAACATATCTATCATTCATCTCTTCTCCTTTTTAATCCTCTTATTTATCAAATAATTTACAACGCATATGTTGTTCATCACCCCCATCCCTTTTCTAAACCCAGTCTGATTTGGTGGCACAATCTCTTTTTCCTCAACTTCTTTCTTTAATCTCTCCGATAACTTGTGGAAGGTTGACATCAGCGTCACTCATCTATAGTCATTGACCTCCCCTCCTTTGCCTTTTCTCAATATTGGTACTACTACCCCTTCTTTCCCTATCTCTGGCCAACCCTCTCCTCTTCATACCTATTGTCCATGCCCATTCCTTTAGTTCATTCCCATAATGTTTCCATACTTCATTTGGAATTTAATCCAGACCTGGAGCTTCTCCCTCTTTCATTATTCCCACAAACATTGATTATTTTTTTTCTTATGATGTCCTCTGCGTCATTTCTTTCCCTTTCCCTTCTTTCGCCCTCCCTCATTTCATGTTTTACTCCTACCAGCAGATTCATGAAATACTTTCTCCATTCTGCCATCTCTATATCCTGGTTTACCCGTTTCCTCCTTTTTCTCTCTTTATTCACTACTTTATAAACCTCGTCTACTGTTCTACCCTTCTCCGCCTCCTCTTTTTTCTTATTACACATGTCAGTATATTTCTCCTTCTTCCTTTTTATATTCCTTTCCACTACTTTTTCCTTTCATCTATCTCCTTCGTTCCTTTCTCACTCCCTTCTTTTTCTCTTTGCATTCCTTTTACCATCCGTTTCCGTTCTCTCCCCCTGTAACTTCTTTCTTTCTTACTTCATTTTTACTTGTTTCCTCTAACGCTCTTTTTATTTCTCCTATCATTATTTCTATCCCTCCATTAACATTTCCTTCTCCCATTTTTACATCCTTCAGCTCCTCTCTCAATCGCTCTTCTCCCTCAATTGACCCATCCCCTCTTCCTGTTCTTTTCACCTTCACTTCCTTTTTTCCCGTATCTTTGATACTCTCATCACCCTCTAACGTCAGTATTAATGGGAAGTGATCAGAATCTATATAATCTCCTACCTATAGTTTCTTGACCTTCTCTGTTACCTCGTCGTCTACTACCACATAGTTAATGACCGTTCCCTTTTCACCTCCCGAACGTGTATATTCACCTCCCTCATCTCCCTCTGTATTTTCGTTTATGATAAACCATCCCATTCCCTCGAAGCACTTTAACAATGTTTTTCCTTCCCCATCTAGTACCTTGTCTTTTTATTTTCTCCTTCGATCTCCTCTCCATTCCCTTCCTCTTTTATCTCCTGTTCTTGCATTAAAATCTCCTATTCCAAGCCAAACCCCCCTACATTTTCTTCCATCAGCTCTTTTATCTCCATAAATTTCTCCTGCATATCTCGGTTCACATAAACTTCCACTATCTTCCATCTCTCTCCTTCCATCTTTATCTCTTCTACTGACAATCCTTCAATTTCCTCCTTAATTACCCCCATATCCTTCTCTGATAGATATTCCTTCATTATTCCCATCACCATTCCTCCCATTGCTCTGCCTTTCCTATTCCTCCTCTTTGCACTTTGAATCTGCCAACTCTAACCTTTTGGTAACCTTCCCCTTACTATTTCCCTTCCTTTTTCATCTAGCCACGTTTCTATTATCACTACCAGCTCCCAGTGTTCCAAACTCCTCATAAATTTCCTATCTTTTCTCTCCAATCCGTCTCCATCCCAGTTGCATACTTTCCATTAATCCCTTCCTTCATTTTTCTCCTTGCTTTTTACTATTTCCTATTTTCCCCCTTCCTATTCCTTCCCTTTCCAGTCCCCCGACACCGTACTTTTTACTAATTTTTTTGCCTCTTCATCCCAATCTAACCATATCTTATGTATTTTCTTTTTCCCATACTCGACCCACGTTTCTTTCATGTTCCTCTTCTCCTCTTCCGCTATTTTTAATAACTCATACTGCATATTCCTTTGTTCCCGTGAAATTTTTGTTGCAGATATTTCGTTTTTACAAGGAAAGACCAAAAGTTTTGCGCATGGTAACTTTATTTCTCTTTTAGATCCAGTAAGTTGGAAAAAATTGTTGACACAGCTTCGGGTTTCAAAGTTGTTTCCATTTGAACAATTTCGAAAAAGCTCAATTTGGAAGAAAATGGAATAATTACAAACACTTTTCAGAGGATCTTGAAGTGACAAAAAGATTGAGAAATTATTTTAAAATTTGAGAGCATTTGGAACTATTTAGAAACAAAATGTGGATCTTTAAAGATATTGCAAATTGGATGTATAGGCAAAATTTTTTAACAAATGAAAGAACGTCTAAAAAATTATGATAAATTGAAACCTCAAGAATTGATAACTATATGAGATATCTTTAAATTAAAGTCCAAACATTATTTAATGATTCATTTTCTCTCCCAAAAAGAGCGCAGCTGCAAAAAGCAAGGCAGCTAAATTAAATAAATTTTCAACTGAATAGTTAGTTTTTGGACCAAGAAGGAATAAATCCTAAAAAAGAAGAGAACGGGTGAATTTAATGATAAAAAATAGACCTGCTGCGCGCTCGGATTTTTTAGTCCTCGCAATTCTAGCTCAGTTTTTTCAATAATGTAAAGCATATACAGAAGTGCAAATATTGCAAAACTGTTGAAAAACATCTACTTTTTAGAATATTATTCAATTTGTTTTAATGAGAATGTAAAAAAATTTATTTTCAACAATGAAAAGCACTCTTCCGTAAGAAGATTGCACTCGAAAGAATGAAAGAATTTCCAATTAAATTATGAATATCTTGTCAAATAAATTTCGTCGGAGAGATTAATTCCAAGCAAAAGAGAAAGGTAGAGTAATAGATCCTTCAACATCAACAATAATAATTCTAAACAAAGAGGATTATTTTCCACAAATTACTATCGTTTCATGAGAATAAGAAGAATCTGTTAACAAAACAAAAAACATAGTACATACATTCCCAAATGAATTCTAGAATTTTTCAGAAAGAAGAATAATTTTCTACCAAACATTCGCATTTTTTACAAAAAGTTTCATCATGAACCAATTAAATAAATTTTAAAATAAAACCATTATTTCTAACTAAGAACAGAATAGTTGGATCCCCAGGGAAAGGTTTGATTTTTGACAAAAAATTAACAAATTTAGGAACAAAGGTTAATTGTCCAAACAAAGAGATAATTTCTTCAACAAATAGTAGACTATTCAGGAAAGTGATTCAATTTTTAATTAAGGAGTTAAACTTTTAATGGAGCAAATCTATTTCCAAGCCAAACAGACGATTATCTTACAAAATATATGCATTTTCAAAGGGCAATTTAAATTTTCATCTCTAAAGTATTAATTTTTAGGCAAAAATAGAAAAGTTAGATCTTCAGATAAAAACATAAATTTCTAAACAACGGAAAAAAGAGATTTGGAAACCAAAATGTTCAAATTCACAACCAACATTAGAATTTCAGAGAAAAACTAAAGAATCCACCTGAAATGTACTAGCTGAATTATTATATTTTTGTTTGAAGTTGCTTTTTGGTTTTTATTTAAGAATTAGTTCAATCTGATAATAAAAAAATTAGGATATTGTATTCGAATTAACATTTCAGTGATAAACATGAGCGATTCGAGGTAAAATAGATGAAGTGTGTAAATAAGTTTTAATTTCCAATGTTAAAATAGTGATAATAGTCGTTTTTTGTCGATTAGACTTTTCTGTTTTTTGCATTCCTCATTTTTATAAACTTCTATCGATGTTAATCAACAATAATGAATAAACTAATTCGGACTGACTTATCAGTCTGACTTGAGTCACATGATGAAGATAATTATTTTTTTTTTTTCTAACAAATTAGTTTGCATGTAAATAAAATATCACTCTCAGATTTTGGGGAGTGAAGAGGAAGTGAAGATTTCCACCTCATTCTTGTGAAAATCCAGAAAAATTCTTCAAAATATTTTGTCAAAACTTATATAGACAGATAAACGTTCATTCTTCAGCCTTTTGTCCTTGAAAAATTGACTTGCTTACACCACCATGTTTTACAAAATTTTTTTTACATCAAATACTTAACTCTAACATCCGTCCACACTTTATACAACATCATCCATCTATACCTTTTTACGATGACCGCTCGCTTGCTCTCACTGCCTTGCCTTCCTCCCTTCGCCTCGCACGCATTTTCCTACATTTCACCAGCCTCGCGTTGCCAAACTCTGCCTCTGCGGTTCCTTCCAATTTCTTATCTTCTATGCCTTATTTGGTATTCCTTATACACTATTTACATTATTTACATCTTTCTTGCATCTACTTATTCCTCTTCTTTAACACCTATCTCCATTTCCCCTACTCCTTCCTTCTTTTCTCCTCCATCTTGCCCAATACCTCCCTCTCCCATGCAATCGCCCTTCTCTCCCCTCTTTCATGTAGAATCACCTCCATGCTCATTCCACTCCTTTCCACCTCCTTGCATTCTTCCACCCAATGCTCTCCCTCTGTATACCCCTTTCCACACAACTCGCACATTCTCTCTTCCTCCGGAAGCCAGAACCTATTAGCGCCAACCATGCTTCCTTATCTCATTCTTGCTATTATTTCCTGGCTTCTTTTCTCTCCTTTCTCATACAAATATCGCGTTCTTTCCATTGGCATAATCCACGCATATTGCTCATTATACCTTGATCCTATTATCCTCTCCCTCTACCTTCTATCTCTCCATTCCGTTTCCCTTAAAAATCTTATACACTTTTCTCCCTTCCCCGTGCCTTTTCCGCACTTTATTCGCATGCAGACCATTTTCCCGAAAATACTTTTCTCTCTTACCCTCCATCTTTCCATCTCCTCTCATGTTCTTCTTCTTCCACCAACACTCCCTTACTAGCCTACTTTGCCTCTTTTCCAAAAGTTTGTCCTCATACTTACACGCGCGGCTACCTGTCAGGATCCCTAAACTCGCTCTCCCCGTTTCCCGCCTAACGATATAACTAGGTGAGCTTCTGTCCAACCCCAGTGTTCATTTAATGTACCTCTTCTGTACCCTATTAACCTCCTCAATTTCCATCCACCTCTACACCTCTACTCTACACCTCTACTCCATACAGTAGCACACTTATCACAAGCGAGTCGAACAGTTTCACCCTCCTTTCAAAGTCATCTGTAAACAATCTCTCTCCCCATCCCCACACCTACCTCATCACAAAATTTTCTCTCCTTATTCACTCTTTTATATGACCATTCACTTTCCCATTCCTCCTGAATAGAAAGCCCAGATGAACAAACTCTTTCACCTCCTGCACAGCCTCCCCCATCCTTTTCCAATGACCTCCCTCATCCCTTCTGCCCCGTCTCCTGAACACCATAACCTTGGACTTTTCCGCGTTCAACTCTAACCGACTCCTATCCAGGTACCATCTCGATCTCTTCATCATCTCCTTTATGGGCTCCTCGCTTTTTGCCAACAACACTATGTCATCTGCATATGCGACGGACCAGATTCTAACCCTTCTAACCCTAACTCCCCTTACCACTCCTTCCTCTAGCTTCCTCTCTGTGTCAGCGATCAAGATCGCGAAAAGTGTTGGGCTAAGCGGGCAACCCTGCCTCAACCCCCTATCCATTCAGAAACCCTCCGAGATCCTGTCCCCCCCTCTTACCCTATCCTTCGTCTCTTCATACACCTCTCTCACTCTCTCGATCAGATCTTCCTTAACTCGCCTTTCCTCCATCGCCTCCCACAACCCTCCTCTATCAACTGGAGGGACCGCTCCTTCGAGATCTACGAAAAACGCGTAAACTTTTGACCCCTTCTTCGCTATTTCTCTGTCAAGAACGTGGTGCAAAATATAAATATTCTCAATAGTGCTCCCACCCGCTCTGAAGACCGCCTGCGTCTCCGTCAATATACCCTTCCCCTCCACATCATTTCATAGCCTCTCCCCCAGTACCATCGCGTATACTTTGTTCGCCGTATTCATCAATGTGATTCCTTTATAATTTTCCTGCTTCTCCCTGTCCCCTTTCATATACAGTGGCACTACCAACCCCTCTCTCAACTCTCCTGGGAATCCCTCACCTCTGTAAACCTTCTTAACTACCTCTTTAAGTCTGTCTCTAACTGCTGTCGTACCAAATATCCATGCTTGATTCTGCACCCCGTCCAATCCTGCTGCCTTCGACCTTCTTAACTTCCTCATCTGTACCTCTATCTTCTCATCATTCTACCCCTTCCCCCTTCATATCTGGTTCCTACTTATCTCATCCCTTTTCCCCTTTCCAACCCCTGTTACAGATCTTTCTCTCCCCCTTGCTCTTACCTTTCACACATCATCCTAAACTCCTTCCTCATTTCTACGTACTCTCCTCTCTTCGCGGTACAGTCATTCCATTTTCTATACTTCTTTTGAACCCTTCTCTTTGCCCTTTTACATTCTCTATCCCACCACGGTTTCACCATCCCCTTTTCCTTCCTTCTAAATCTTTTATTTTGTACACGCATTTTCACCTTCACTTTCAGATCTTCCCATATCTCTTTCACCAAGCCCCCTTCAAAACTTACTTCTTCTAACTGCTCCTGGTTGACAGGTCGTAGAAGAATTTCACGAAATTCGTGCTGAAGGTGTGAGTAGATGGTGAGGTTGGAAGAGGAGGTGGTGAGTAAGGGTGCGAAAGGTGAGTTTAAGGAGTAAGAAGTGGTTTTTTACGTGTAGGAGAGGGGGGCGGGGCGGGGAGTGAAATCAGGTGAAATAGGAAAAGTGAGGTACAAAGACATCTGTCGGATGCAGTAGGCAGTCACCAAGGTGGTAGTAGTCTCTTATCGGAAGAAGAGTAGGCAGAGTTCAGGCTGAGGGTGACAACGAGAGCGCTAGAAGCGAGGTAGGTGGGAAGGGAATCAGTCTACTTGACACTTAGATTGTTTTCTAGCAGTGCGCGAAGGAAGGGCGAAGACTCGATGGCGGGAGCGTGGGAAAGGTTACGGCAAGGATCTCGAGGCAAGCAAAGCGGTAGAAATCGTAAGGCACCTACTAAAATAGGAGAGCAGCTGGATAAGGAGACGATAGGGTTTCTAATTTAAAAAATCAAAGCGCTCAAGAAGGAAGTAAAGGGTATGAGGGAGGACGTAGGGATTAGAGAAGAGAAACGGGAAAGGGAGATAAAAGACCTAAGGGAGGAAGTAAAAAGTTTAGAGACAGTGGCCATGTTAGAAGGGAAGGAAAAAATGAGATAAAACAGCCGAGGGGGGATGTCAGGGCATGATTGGAGAGGAAGTGGGGTCGTGGGTACGATAAGGAGAAGATGGTGAAGGGAGAAAAGATAAGGACAATGGAGTTAAGAATGGAGAGGGGAGAGAAGGAGGGTAGGAAAAATAATATCGTAATATGAGGGCGTTCCTTCCAGATATAGCGGAGTTCCAGGGCAAGGTGACTAAACTGAGGCTAGAGGAGAAAAAGGAGAATGGAGTAGCGGTGGTGGAGTTGGAGAACTGGCAAGTTAAGTTGGTGGTGATGCGAAGTAAGAGCAGGATTAAGGATAAGAAGGTATTCGTCGATCACGATCTGACGTGGAAAGAGATAGAGAGAAATTCACAGACTGCTGAATGCAGAGCTAGAAGGGAGATGAGTGAAGGAAGAGTAGTAAAGGTGGGATATTAAAAAATAAAAATTGAGGAGAAAATGCTGGTTCGGGATAAGGAGAAAGAGTGGTTGAGAGAAGAGCAGGGGGACCTGTTTCATAGGAAATAGGGGGGTGCAGGAACAGGAGGGTGACGGAGTGATAAAGGTGCTCTTTCGGGATGTAGCAGGGATAAGAAAGAAAATCATTCTTCGGAAAAATCAATATTGCTGTTTTTTATATAGTTGGACATAGCATGGAAATGTCTTTGTTGCCCGTTATCAAGACAAAATCTAATATCAATTTGCAATCTCTCCTAAAATTCTGTATTAAATATTTATATCGATTTTTAAATTTCATAATTACAAATTATGAAGAATCATAAGGATTTATTTGTTCATAATGTTGTACAAGGCTGAGACTCGATGGAATTGATCAATAGTTCTAATTTGTAAATGTATTCTAATTTGTAAATGTGTTTTATTTGTAAGGAATTTTAGTGAACATATTTGCTTGGTTTTTTCCCTAAATTGTCCACCTTATCTTATCTGGAGATCTTTTCAGTTTACATATTGACGAGCTTATATTCTCAATGCCGAGAACCATTTGCATCATATTCATACGTGTTCGAATATCTTTTCTTCTAACAGGAAGAATAAGAAGCAGAAGAAGAAAAATTCACTTCGCGTTCTCTCAAAAGTAATTATTGATTTGACTATCCGAAGAATAACCAAAGATGAAGTTCCCAATTCTCGTGTTGTCATTATTTTTTTCATGTAAGTATAAATCATCAATTCCGGAATGATTGAAAATCGGTTGAGGGGGTTAAAGAATGCCACGTCTAATTTAACGCAGGAGAGATATTTTCAGTTTTACAGGAAGAATTTACCCTCTGAACGTAAATGAGTAGGATTTCACTAATTTTTTAGCTTTTTTCAATAAAATGAGTAGGGCGGACAATCAGATGTACTATATTTATACGTGCCAGAGACTATCGTCTATTATTTCTTGCTAATAAATTACATATGATTTCCCTAAATAAAACAATCCTTCAAGTAGAAATAAATATTTTGTGATGAAATATATACATCTACCATGTTACCCTTTGAGAGTTTTCGACGCCTCTATTTCTATTATAATTCTACCCTTGGGCCCGATCCCTTTTGGGATAAGCGGAATGTCTTTTATAGAAATACTATCTTCCTGGCCAAAAATTCAGATTTTTTGTTAAAGTCGTCTATTCTATTGAAAATTCTTATTCTTGGATTGAACATCCATCTTTGATAATGGAAAATC
>WSXT02192681.1:8438-19587 GCA_011762715.2 Neuroterus valhalla
GATAACGTTAACTTTCTTCCATTTGTGTTATTTCCATAATGTTAGTATCCCATCAGATATATGGACACAAGATTATCTTCTTCTCTCATTGATTTTCATTCCTCTATTTCCACTTTCTTTAATTTTCTGACGCTCTTCTTTACTCATCTTTCCTTCCACTGCGTTCGGTGTCTCACCAATTAACTCACCTCATCCATCAGTCTCTTTCCTTTTTCTAGGTCGAGAGCTGGATACAAAGACTTCCTTTTCTGCGTCCTACACCTTTTCCTGATGCAGAAATAACTCCTGCTCTGTTTCTTCTCTTCTTTGCCTCATCATTCTCTTGTCTCCATCTTCACCTCTTTTTCTATGCATACACAACAACGCTTATACAATCCTCATCCTCCCTTTCTCTCTCCCTAATACTTCTACTTCCTTCACACCAAGCTTTACATCTCCTTCCCACCTTATCCTAGGCCTCACCCTATCAATTATTCTTCTCACTTTCCCAGAATCTCAAACTCGTCATGTTCCATTGCATCTCCTAATTAATATAACTGTTAATAATGAACAATTCAGCCTCTCTTTAACAAGTTCAGAAGCCTTCTGCCCTTTTCATACATTTCCCTCAGTTTTGAATTTCTCAAGAAGACCCTATTTACTCTATCCCACACCTTTCTCTTTCTCCAGCAGTCGATTTATTCAGGTCTTACCATATCAGCACCAATCCCTCTTTCAAGTTCCTCATCAACCTCCATCATCTATCTTCGCCTTTTCACCTATACGCGCATGCAACAGCGTCTATACAACCCTTCATCCGTCCTTTTCTCCTTCTAACACTTTTTCATTTCTTCGTACCAACATTTCCATCTTCTTTTGTCCATACCTCCTACCTCATTTTCTTAATCCCTCTTTTCAGTTTTTTTATGCAGCGTGTCTATTATCCCCCCTCCCCCCACTCTCTATCTCTCCCTTTCCTATCCTTTCCCCAAATTGATTAAACCTTTACAAATGGAAAATCTTGTCTCTCTCATCATGTTTGGAAGCCTTTTGCCCATTCTATGCGTTTCCCTATGTTTCAAGCTTCTTACATATCCCTCCTAAAGTTTTTCTCCCTTCCTACCAACCTTTCCAACTTCTTTGGCTATGCCACCTGCCTTACCTTTATTATATTTCTTTCGAGTTTTCAGGGCAGCGTGTCTTCTATTCTCTCCCCAATACTCCCTACCTCTCTGTATTTTCTCTCGATTAGTACAACCGTTATAAATGAAGGATCAAGCCTCTCCAAAGAAGTCCAAAAGCTACCTGTCCTTTCTATACGTAACTCTATGTTTTGGTTTTCTTACATGGACATCATTCAATCCATCCCTCACTTCTTTCTCTTTTTCCAACAATCAATGCATTTAGGTCTCTCCATATAAGCACTGACCCTGGCTCTTTTTCCTTTCTCTACTACCTAATATTCTTTAGCCTCTATCTCTTCTTTCTTCTTCTATGCACGCATACAATAGCGTTCATACACCCCCCAATTTGTGCTTTCCTTCCTCTAAGACTTTTTACTTGGTCTTACATTGTGC
The DNA here is from genome assembly GCA_011762715.2 of Neuroterus valhalla. NCBI lineage: Eukaryota > Metazoa > Arthropoda > Insecta > Hymenoptera > Cynipidae > Neuroterus > Neuroterus valhalla. The sequence goes on from WSXT02192681.1 coordinate 9,995, forward strand.
TTCACCTTATCAATCACTTTTTCATGTTTTCCATGCAGCGTATCTACTTTTTTCTCCCACACTTTCTACTTTTTCATGTTCCACTCATTCTCTAAATTAGTTCACAGTTACAAATTAGGAGTCCCGTCTTTCCTCAAAAGTCTGCTCTTTCTGCACGTCTCCCTATGTTTTTAGTTTCCTACGAAGACCTCTTTTACTCCATCCCCCACTTCTTCCCCTTTGTCTATCAGTCAATGCATTCGGGTCTCCCAATATCAACACCAACCCCTACCCTTTCTCGCCTTCCCACTACCGCATCATTCTCTAGCCTGTATCTTTTCCTCCACTCCTATAAACGAATACAGCAGCGTTCTTCAACCATTGTTCCGTTCTTTACTTTTTCTAATACCCCACTTTATAGTCTCACCTTCTGCCTTCTGCCTGCGTGCCAATTCTTCTCCTTTCCACACTTTCCTCCTCTTCGTGATATATTTCTTCTTTAAATTAGTAAAACGATTACAATTTATTAATCCTGCCTTTCTCAACATGTTCACGAGCCTCTCAAATTTCCTGTACATTCCATTATGTTTAAAGTTCCTTACGAAGACTTCATTTTCTCCGTTCAACACCTCTTTCTTGTGTTAACTAAATAGAGCATTAATGGTTTCTCCATATAATATTAATAATAATAATAATAATGATAATGATAATTATTCTTTATTAAGTTGATAACCAAGAAACAAAATGTACAAAAATATATAAAGTGAATGCAAAAAACAAATCAAAGGGCGAGGTGCAGCTCACAGCTGCTTTACAACTGCTGCTTTTATATCTCCTTTTTGTATCACCTCCTGCCTTACCAACACTCTTCTTTCCGCACTCTTTACGTCTTTGTTTTTCATCTTTGCTACGAATTTTCCTAAATTATTTGCCGTCAACTGCCTATTTCCAATTTTCTTTTTCCTTTTCTTTAACAGTGACTGAGTCCTTTAAACTTCAGTATCGCTAGTACCAGTAAGTGCTCTCTTCCCAATCATCAGCTTCCTTTATTATTTCTCCTGCCACACTGTTGATAAAACTTAACCTGTAAAGGAAATCCTCACTATGTTATCCCTCTTATTACTGCCATTGCAAATACACCATTCCGCTTATCTCAAGAAGTCCGAAAGTCTCCTACCCTCCTTTCTTCCCCTCTCTTCGTACTCTTTAGTCATACTTCATCAATTGCCTTATCAATCATTTTCCGAAGTTCCCCAAACGGCGTGTCTACTCTTTCAAGCTCTACACTCCCTTCCTCCTTGTTTTCAAGTATTTCTTTGAAATATTTCGAATTACCTTCCCAACAACTGCTTTTTTCAATCCTTTTTCTAGATGACCTCTCTTTTTCTCTCCACCACGCTTTGATACTCCACATCCCAAGGTTGCTGTCACCGGAGAGTGCTCAGAGCACATCCCATTTCTCACTTCCGATCTAACCATCAGCTTCCTTATTCTTTTTTCTCTCAGAAGATGATTTCTCGAAGAGTTCTCTTGACCTGTAAATATATTCTTTCCTCTTTCAACCTCCTCATTGTTGCCACTGCGAAAATTCTATCTTGCATCATTCAACAATTCCAAATTCCTCCCATCCTCTCAGAACGTCTGTTCCTTAATCCTCATTCTTTTATTCTGCGTTTTTCCGCTCACCAACGTCTCGTACCCTTTCTCGATTTCTTCTGGGTCTTACTTCCTCAATCACCTCATCAATCACTCTTCGAAGTTTTCCTGGAAGCGTTTGTACTTCATTCTCTTCTACACTACGCATTTCCTTGTTAACCATTTTCCTTTTGATTCTCTTGAACTATCTACCCCCCCCCCCCCCAACTGCCCATTTTCCATTTCCTTCCCTTAACTCCTTCCTCCTGCTTCTTATATCGCTTTGATCCTCAAAATCTCAATATTGCTATCGCCGAAAAGCGCTCAGAGCCCATCTCACTTTCCACTCCCAATCTAACAATCAGCTTCCTTAATCTTCCTTCTGTCGGAAGATAATCTTCCGAGGTATTTCCTTGACCTGTCGAAACATTTTTCCTCCTCCCTATCCTCCTCATCGTTGCTAATACAAAAGAATTATCTTTCCTCTTCCAATGTGTCCATATTCCCCCATCCTTCCGAAACATCTGTTCCTTAATCCTCTTTTCTTTATTCCGCATTTTTTGCCTAACCAATGTCTCTGACCCTCTCTCAATTTCCTTTTGGTATCACCCCCTGAATCACCATATTAGTCACTCTTAGAAATTTTCCTAGCAGTGAACTTCTTCCTCCTCTACACTACCCAGTTTTTTGTTTACCACTTATCCTCTCAATTCTTTTGAACAATCAGAGAAACTCTTTGATGCGGAGAAGAAATTTCCAAAAAATATTTCAATTTGAAAAGAAATCATAAATATTTAACGACAAAATTTATCATCAACGAAATTATTTCACTTCTATCTAATAATTCAATTTTTTAACGAAACGAGACGAATTCAGAACGAAAAATGTGCAATGAAATTTCTTTGATATATTCTCATTTTTTTATGCTAGTGGTTAACGGATAAGAATAACGAAAAGATCGAAAAATTTCGGAAGATGATATGAATCGAACCTTGTTTTTTGCAAATTTTACCTGTTTTGATTCTTACTTTACTACTAAAATACAAAATTGTGAAACGAATTTTCTTTAATGAATATAATCAGCATCAGAAGAGGAACAGATTGACCTATCGTTTTTCGTTGAAAGCCAATTATTTGACTAGAGACTTAACCATTCTTTTAAAGATCCATTTTTTGTTTGGAAATTGGAATATTTGGTCAAGTAAGACACTGTTTATTTCAATTTTGAACTATGTGGTAGTAAATACATTATTTTTTATAATATAAATTTTTGGTTTGAAAATTTATCTGTACTGTAGGGAATGCATCTTTTTTAGCTGTATATACAACAATTGTGTTGAAAGATGAACTATTTTTTTGTCGAATAATCATTTGAAGATTTACCTATCAGGTTGAAAACAAAACTTTTTCCTGAAAACCCATATCTTTTGGTAAAAAATAATCTTCCTTAGTCGTAAATGGAATTACTTTTTTTCAGACGGAATTCAATTGTCTTGGGATTGATCAATTTATTTTGTAGTATATCCAACCATTGTGCTAGGAATTTGTCTTTTTTAATAGAGAATGTATGTTTCATGAGTCTGTATTACCATTCCTAGTTGAGAATTCATTTTTCCTGATTGGACATCAACTGTATTATTGAAAATTAAATTGTTTTCATTTGAGAGTCAAGTCTTTTCTGAACTCGGATTTATTCTGATTCTGGATTGATCTATCATGTCAAAGATTGAAAAGTAAAATGGTTAAAATTACTTTTTGATTCAAAGTTTAACACTTTATTTTCCCCGTAAACCTAAATCGTTCCAAGTTCAACTGCTATTCTTAAAATTCATCCTTTTGGATGAAAATCGTATCTTCTTTGGGTTGAAATTACCTTTCTGGTATGGAGATTCACAGAGTTTACTCATGTGTAAAGTATAAACTTTTTCACTTAATTTATTCTATCAGATTCAGAATTCAATAGTTTTGCTGCAAATTCGTCCTTTTGGATTGAAAGCTCTTATTCTATAGTAGAAAGTTCATCTTTCTTGGTTGAGAATTACTTTTTTTTTTGAAGATTTGTTTATCAGTAGAAAATTGTATCTCTTGTTGAAAATTCATCATGATCACTTGCCTGATAGACTGGCTGGATCCACACGCTGAAGAAAGAAAGGGGATAACGCGTTGTTACGGACCGATCTGATTGGACAAAAACTTGATGACAAAATTATTTATCCAGTCACTTGGCCCTTGGCAACGCTCAATCCCCTCTCTTGTTTTCTGGACTGTCTAAATCCACGCGCTAAGGCAAGACAGGGGATAACGCGTTTTACGGGCCGATCTGATTGGACAAAACTTGATGAAATAATTATTCTCGCAATCCTTTTAGCCCGCTGGAATGCTTCATCTCTTCTCTTGCCTCCTACTAGACTGGCTGAGTATATGCGCTAAGGTCGTCCTGCAATCCCTACACTCAAGTATACTTCGTTGAAACACTATGATTAGCGCTCGTTAGGTTAGGTTTTCATGAGGATGTTTTTTCCTGTAGGAGAAGTTTGTGGTCGCCTTTACCTCCAAAAGAATGGAGGGATTGGATTGTGCTTTGATATACTCTTTTGGGGCCTAAGGGATACTAGTTGAATGCAGGTTAGAGATAGAGAATGTGAAGGTAAAATATGAAACGGGTAAATGAATGGTAGGAATGGTGATGAGAATAAGGGAAGGTTTGACAAACAAGAATAGAGAGAAGCATATTTCAAAGGAACAGGAGAAAATATTACCATCAGAAGAGATAATGATAGGAGAGGTGAGGTGTAGAATAGTTGAGGTATGTATAAATGGAGAAAAAAACCTAGGAGTTGAAGAAGTTGGTGTAAGGAAAAACAAAAAGGTTTGAATTTGATTAAAGGAGGAGATTTCATTGCGATAATAGGAGAAAGAGGAGAAGGAGAATTACGAGAAAAAAGGAATAAGAATGGGAGGAACTCTTAAGACAAACTAGATAATGTAGAAGAGAGGATGTTACGGAGAAGATTATTATAGATGGGATGGCTGATTTTCTAACAGGAATAATGAGGGTGATGAGGTAGAAGGGATGGACCGTATTATTTTGGACAAGAAGGTAAGGGGAAAGATAAGAAGGCTAGAAGTAGGAAAGTACGTGAATGCAGACCATCCTTCACTAACAGTGACAATAGGAAGAGGAAGAACTTACGAACAGGAAACAGCAAAGAAAATAAAAGAGAAAAAGGAGTAGGAAAAGGTTATTGTTATTAAGGGTTATTATCACCGAGGAAATGGAAGAATTTGGAAAAAAGATGAAGATAATAAAAATGGAAAAAGAAAATATGAATTAAGGGATATAAGAAGTGACAGGAACTGTAAAAATAATATTAGAGGATGCTGTTGAAGAAGGAGTCGAAGAAGAATGGAAAAGAGGCAGCTAAAATGAGAAATTAAGAAGAAAGAAAAAAGTTAGGAAGGAATAAAAAAGATAGGAAGATGGGAACACTAGTGCGGGATAAACAGAAGGAAAAAGGAGTATAATGCGTTATGCAGTAGGAGGAAAGCGGAGGAGAAAAGAAGTTCTAAGTGGGAGCTGGAAGGGCTGACACAGTTGAATAACTATGAAAAATTGTGAATAGAGAGAAGATAGAAAAAGAAAATCATTCAGGCAATTTCGAAATTAGATTGGAAAGAATAATTCAAGAAATTGGTAAGAGAAGTGAAAAAGATAATAACGAGAAGGGGTAAAGAGAGGAGAGGAAGAACTAAGAAGAGAATGTCACAAGGTAAGCAATAGAAACGGCGATGAGATCAGTGGAAGAGCGAAAACTAGCAGGTATAGATGAAATACCAAATGAAGTATGGAAATTTAGAGAGAACGAATTAAAAGAGTGGGCATGGATGAAGTGGAATAGGGTATAGAAAGGGGATAGCGATAGCAAAGTAAAAGGAGGAAGAGGGGAAACAAATAAAGAGCATAGGGGGTAAGACGCTGATTCTAACATTATATAAGATATATGTTACAATAGATTTAAAAAGGTTAAAGAAAGAAGTCGAAAAAAGTATATAACTCAACTCTCTCAGAAAAGATCTAGGAAAGGTATGAGAGTGATGGATGATATCTTCTTTCTTGATAATATCATAAATAGTAGAATCAAGAGAGAGGAAGAGAGCTTAACAGCAATTTTTGTGGATTTCGAAACTGCCTCTAAATTATTGGATAAGGAGGAGGAAGATGAAGCTTTGACAAAAAGGGGGATAAGAGAAGGTTTGAGGAAAAGAGTAGCTGAAATCTTCAGAGGGACAAGAAGTGAGGTAATGGTTAGTAAACAAATAGGAGATATTTTCATGCTGGCTACAGTTGTAAAACGGGTATGTGTGAGTCCACTCCTGTTTCATGCATAAATTTTAGATTCGTGGAAGGTGATGCAGAGAAAAAGATAAGGAGGAATAAGGCTGGGGACAGAATAAATGTACACTGTGGCATTTGCGGATGATATAGTACTTTCAGCGGATAGTTGGGAAGAAAAGGCGGGTTTGATGACGGGACTGGAATAATACTCAGATATAGAAGAGCTGAGGCTGAACTCAGATGAAAATAAGGAAATGAGATGCAGGAATGAGGGAGGGAGAAAGAAAAAATCGACAGCAATATGGAAAGGTGCGAAGTTAGAGAAGGTGAAGGAATTCGAGTTCCCTGGTTTTATCGACCGGGAGAATAGGTAGCATGGAGTACATATTAGGGGAGAGGGTAAGGGAAACGGTGGGAGTAGTAAAGCAGATATGGAGAATAGAAAATAGAAGGTTCAAAAAATAATGAGGGAGGCGTAAAAGATTGATACGCTAGCATGGCCGGTATCAAGCTATGGGCAGAGATATAGGAAAGGAAAGAGAGTAAGAAGATAGAGAAGATGCAAGAGAGATACACCGAATGAATATAAAGATAAGAATGGAGAGTGCTGGGTTATACAGCAAGAGAGGGTTCTCAAAGGGTTATGTTTAGGACAAGAGCAGGGTAGAAGGTGCGAAAATTGGGAGAAAGACTCGAAGAGGTGGAGGAAGAAGGGTTAGCAAGGAAGTGTTACAAAGAAGTAGGAGGAAGCGAAAGGAAAGCAGTAGAATTAATGTGATGAGAAGAAGAAAGAAAAGAGTTCAAAAAGGAAGGATTGCTAAACTATTATGAAAGGGGATGTGAGGGAAAGAAAATATAGAAGTTCAGCTAGATGGATGCCTAGGAAAGAAGCAGAGGAAGTAATGCAATGGGAGAAGGATGAAAAGAGAAAGTGTAGAGTATTCAAATGGATGGAAGAGACCTGAAAGCATGTTTGGGATGGTGGTATGAGAAAAGGAGAAGAGAGAAAAGGATGGCAAAAGAGTGTTGAAAAAAGTTCAGAGGAAGTCGAAACGGGAGGAATAAGAATGAGTATCCGAAATTTCCAAAATTTACAAAATACCCAGAAATCTCTCAAATTTCCAAGCAAATCAGGTTATTTGTGGTTGATCTATAAATCACAAAAATTTTCGGAGAATCCTGGATATTTCTCGTGATCAAATAGATTGCTGAAATTTGCGAAAGTTTGAGATTTGCAGAATGTCTGATAATTTTTGGTAATTTATGGAAACAATATGGAATACCAAATACTATGTACATTTCTAGCGCAAATATAGACATTTAGGAACATCTTGAACTCTCCTGAACTATCCGTTATCCATACAATTACCATGGATTTTCAATTAAATTAGAATACTTGAAACTTCCGGAATTGTCGGAACTACTAGAATTTCTAATAAATTACCTAAAAACTTCTCGAAATTCAGAACATTACGATTTCCCAAAAATTGCTGGTAATCTATACAATGACTAAAAACTAATAAAAATTATTTAGATTTTTTTAAATTTCCCATTGTTGTGAATTATTGATAATTTTCAGATTAACCAGAATTTCACAAATTTCCAACAATTTTAGATTTAGAAAAATTTTTTGATTGCTGGAAATATTTGGAATCTCTAAAATTATTAAACGTTTCTGATATGATAAGAATTTTCTATATTTTATGAAATTCATAGTCATTTCTCATGCTATCGAAAATTAAAAAAATCACGAGGATTCACCTTAATAATAATTTACTTCAAATCGTCAGAAGATATTGAGATTTTCGGTTATTTTCATTTTCATGAAATCTATTCAACTGCTTTGAATTACCATGATTTTTTTGACATTTTTGGTAATTCTAACAATCACCAAGTATCTTCAAATTTGGCAAAATTTGGAAGAAAATTAAATTAATAAAAGTTCTCGAAAATCGAAAAATCACAACAAATTCTTCAAATTTCCGAAGTGTCAACAAATTTTGAGAAGACCAGAAACTTATATAGGTTACGCTTCAGTTTCTGCAAACTTCAAAATTTACGAGAAGTGCAAAATTTTTTCCATTACAAAAAATGTGTAAATTGAAAAAAAACAGTAATCTTAAAAACTGCTCACTTAACCAGGACTGTGCATGACTTTAAAAATCTTTTCTGAATAGTTCCTTTCTGGACAGTTTTGACTATCTCAAATTTCAAATGATTCATTCAATTTACTAAAATTTCTTAAATTTGTTGAACAACCGAAAAATGTTTAGATTACCATAAATATGAAAAATTTCTAAGATCACTGAAAATTTTCAGAACAACTATGGATTTCTGTAATTTTCCAGATCTCAAAGCATCTAGAATTCCTTAAAATTTTGTTCATTAGTTGAATCATCATAGTCAATTGAACATTTTTAGAAATTTCCGGTAATTTGTCAGATTACCAGAAATTCTCGTAATGACCAAAAATTGCCAAAACCATAAAATGTTTCCAGGAGGAGTATTTGGCTCGCCTTCTGCTCACCTAAGGTTCGCCCACGAATTTACAAATTCTCCAGCAAAAAATATTCGTTAGTCGTTTGATTCCAGACATGTTGTCCATTTAATCATGAGACTTGTCCAAAACAGTCCCAACATGAGCCGCTGTTCAATCTCTCTAGCAATCACTCCAGGTGAAGAGTTATGCTAAACTATTTCAATGATCTGCTGAGAGAACCTTCTCATGCGGATCCATTAGTATAAAAAATCTCTATCCCTGTCTCTTTACTTAATCATTTACCCTATACCCTCCCAAGACTTCCCAGAGTTTAGCTATATCCACCTTTCCGAAAGCTTTTCTCAGGTCAACAAACAAACAGAAGACTTTCTCGTTTACTCTCAAACTTCAGTCTGTGTTCTGTCTTAAGCTGACTATCTGATCCGCACATGATCTCCTGACACAAATCAACATTCGACTCTCAGATCCATTTCTTGGTTATTCTCATGACCTAAACTAAGTATTTTGGTACATATTTCATCCGTGGTACTAATTAATCCAAGCGATGTTGTGCTTCTTTTGATATTCTTTGTCTGAGTGTTGTTTATTCAAAGAAAAAAATGTAAATTGAAGAAATTTGTTGACTTACTTCAGACCAAGGAAATGAGATTAAGAAAAGGTCCTTTTTTTAATAAAAAGTCATCCTTTTATTCTAACGACGTTTCGGAAGTCATACCGCTTCCCTTATCAGGTTACAAGTCAGTTCGTCAAAAATGTTAAAATTATACTAAGATTTCATCCTTCTTAATTTCAACCACGTCAGGTCTAGTTCTGTAATTATGTTTATAAATGTAAATCAGTTACGTAATGCCCATATGTGATTCAGAACAACTAAACAAAAACTATTAGAAAACACGTCACAGAAGTAAAATTACGAATTTGAAGAAATTTCCATTGACTGTAGAAATACTAAATTTAAAATTTGTGATATTGATGGAAAATTATTATCAATTATTTTGAGGTTTAAAATTTAAAAACAAGCGAAAGGAACATTACCTGTGGTCTTATTCGATATCGAAGTATTTTGAATCACATCTTGCTATATATTTTGTTAAAATTATGCAACTTTGAAGGAACCGAAACAAAAGTTTCGCTCCATTTTCG
>WSXT02192692.1:0-19586 GCA_011762715.2 Neuroterus valhalla
AGAAAATCCAAAAAGTTGTATTCACCATCTTGTAGGGCTCTCTTGAAGAAACATTTTTTCTCCCTGACTTTCTTTTCGATCTTGCTTCATTTGGATAAAAATTCTGATTTTCGTTTATATTTTTGAATTTTGAAAATGCCACAACTCTGAAAATTTTATTTTTATCCAAAAATATCATTAAGATAAATTGTTTCATTTTTTACCTACTACAAGAAACTGTACTTACAACTTTTAAGTCTTGGAAAAAAAAGTCCAAAAAAATGTTCAAAATGCTCCCCCTCTCTAATTTTTCATCCAAAATAGCTGGCTAACGAACTTGACCTTTCTTTTTGGTCCCTCAAAATGTGTGCCAAAGGGCAATTCAATCCGTTCAGTCTTTCAAAAGTTATCGAGTATACAGACACCAACGACAACGACGACGACGACGACGACACCAACGACAACAGACAGACAGACACCAACGTAAAAACTACTTTTTTGGAATCAGGAGGTCTCAAAACGTGGAGATTACATAAATTCCGCGAAAGTCAATCTTCATATAAAACCAATACCTTCTCATTATGATGAGAATGTAAAAATACAATTTTATCCGTGAAACACAACAGGATTTGTATAGATATTGTTCTTTGTTAATCTAGAGTTATCTTCGGACATTATTTGCGGCATTTACGGTGATCGAAAAAGTTTTGAGGCTTAGCATAAGTAGCACGCGTTGCACACAACTGCAAGACGAAGGAGCCAGACAAAGGTAATCTTGATATAAATTGATTTTGTGTACCCTTTTTTATATTTTGTATGATAATTTTTGAGCTCAAGATTTCTAAAAAAATTTCACATTCGTAATATTTAAGGGTTATATAGGTCCAAGCGTTCTTCTAAGTTCTAAAAAAATAAATGAAAATTGTTGAGTGGCGAGCGAGGAACTGTGGAGTGCCTCATAACTGCCCCCTCTTTCTCTAAAATTATAGTTTCACAACTAATCCAAAATCTTCATTGACAATCTAATAATATGTACGGGTCTTTGCGCAGTATTATGGCCTGATACACTTTTACAGTATTTGCATCTTTTGTTTGCCATTAACACCTAATAATACTTAATATAGTATTGGTGAGTATTGCTATAAAACTCTTTTGTTTTGCAATTATTCTCGTAGATGCAGCAATTTAGCTTCGTTACTGTAAAATGCTACTTTAATATATAGAATGAAGCTGAGCGATTTCTTCTTAACACAACACACTGTATTTTTCTATAGCAGAATTTTTTTCATACATTTAATTGTTATGTTTGACTTCAGTGTTACATTCATCCTTAAGATTTTGTATTGAGTAAGAAATACACAAGAGATCAAAGTCTAGAAATGACTTAGGAATCTGAGAATTATAGTTTAAATCAACCCCAAAAAGTAATAAAACATTGTGACTTGTCTAAAATTTTATGCCAGGATACAATATAACTTTTTTCGCAATAAGATACTTTTGATTCTAATTAAAAACACTTATTTTCATTGATTATTACTTATTATTGCTGATTTTTTTTTCTTGATAGAAAATTCATAAATTATGTTTAACATCAAAAATATAATTGCATAGATTTAGAATCGGCAAAAAACTTTTTTTGACGTTCATACCAGTCATAAAATTATTTTACCGCCAGAAATTATGCCCGTAGCAGGTAGAAAAGTTTTTTGGCATGTCACACCATTCATAAAATTATATTATAGCTGGAAATTATTTTTGGTACATGTTTTCTGGAATCGTATCCCAGCTGAACGAAACCTTGAAAATTACAAACTTTAAAAATGAATGAAGTGTAACTGTTGGAAATTTTCATGAATTACAGTGGAGAGATTAAAATTTCCCATTGATCAATGATTTTTTGAATAAAAAACAAATCGATAAAGTTTGGAATATGCTAATCGCAGGAAATCTAAGCAGGAAGAACATGGCCTATTTTTATCTGAAATTGGAACACATTCACTTCTTTTCTCCGTGACAACAGAGAAAAATAAGTAACTCAACAAGTCAAGTCAAGGTTTCTATTGAATATAAGAAAAAAAACCCTGCTTAGGACCAGGCGGAATAAGTGGAACTAAAAATTGACCAAATTTCAAAACATTAAGACTTAAGCAAATTAAAAAGATTACGCCAAGTTTTACTTCTCCTGCCTGATTTTCCTTTTGTTGCATCTTTGCTTCCAATCATAATCTTTTTTTTATCGTCATTATTATTACCATCATCCCTATAATCATCATCACTCATCAGTATTTTTCTTTAATTATTAACATTAACCACAATCACTTAGAATTGGGAAGGAGAAGTGAAACTTGGCGGGATTTTTTTAATTTGCTCAAGTCGTAATGTTTCAAAACTTTTTCTATGCGCCATGAGAAGTTTCACTTCAAAATTCATGAATATTTTACTATTTTTCCAAAAGCGGCTACAAAAATTTATGATTGAAATAACATAAATGAACGCATTATTTAATCAAGTATCAAGATATTAATTCCAGATGAAGAACTTTTTGTTTGAGAATTAAATGACGGATTATGTCGGGAAGATATCTGAAAGATATTAATGAGCTCAGCCTTAGACACAAACGAAGGCGGATGAAGGTAATTAGGCAAAATTTGGGACAGCAAATAGAGATTCCAGCTTCTGGCAAACAACACTTTTTTGCACATGGATTGTTGAAAAAGTCACATTTAGTGGCAGAATTGACATTGAATGAAAATCTGATCTTTCCATCAGAGGAGCAAGAACTGGAACAAGATGAACAAGAGGAGGACCAAGAGAGTGCAGATTCGGAAGATGAACAAACAGATTCTTCGGCTGAGGAAGATTCTGACGAGGAGCGTTCAGAAGAGATACAACATTTTTTTTTGATAAAATCATCCGCCCAATGATCCAGATGACGATGATGACTACGAACCTCTTGAAAACAATCCTGATGTACTTGCTAGGCAAAAATTAAAACATGCCTTTTTGGAGGCTAAATTAATACAAGTACAGTGCAACATAATGTTAGAAGCATTACGTCAGAGTCCTTTTGGTCTTGTCAACTTACCAAAAGACGCTGGGACTGTACTTGGTACGCCAACTTTTGTAGCGAGCAGAATAATTCAATACACAGCAGGTGGAGAATACTTGCATATTGGATTCAAGTACGGAATATTAAAGAAACTGCAAAATATTGCACATCGTATGTTGCCTGAATTCATAGAGATAGACTTCAGCACAGATGGAGCCCAGTTCGATAAAAATCTTTGTCAGTATTGGCTAATTCAACATCGCATTATCAACATATTAGATAGAAGACCTATAATTATTGGTGTTTTTAAAGGATATCGTAAGCGGAATAATGCATACGACTTTCTGAATGCATTTGTGGAAGAATTTCTCGAGACAAGCAGAGAAGGAGGAGTCGAAGTAAACAATCGTAAAATCCCGATCAGCATAAAGGGCAAAGTCCGTTAGCTGCACTGCCAATGGGGTTAGTGACCCAGTGTCCCTTTGAGGGCATGCATTTGATTCGGATTGGCAACGTTAAAAAGGTATAAGAGCGCATGTTGAAGGGGATTATTTATGCCCAAAACTGTATGGAAGAAAATTGGACATTATTAAGTCTAGAACTGAGACCATGGCAGATTTCTACCCGTCCGAATTCGCTCGTCGCCCGCGCAGCATACACATGTTTCATCACTTCAAAGCTGTCGAATTCAGGCAACTTCTCCTATATACAGCTCCCGCACTTTTTATGAACATTTTCGATAATGATACTTAAGGCACTTCCTGGATACATTAAGTGCTTCCGCATTTGAGAACAGTATGCCAGAATTTCGAAAATTTTTCCGAAAACCTCATTTACAACTACAACAACTTTGTAAACGTATTTATATATTAAACGATATTGCGTGTCCTCCAGTAGACGATAATTTCAAATTTCGACCATCGCAGTTTCACTTTGAAGGCCCTCTTACAGATGATTTGCCGCAAAGCAGTCGTCAGTTTAAGAAACTGAAAATAGGGAAACTCACTTTTGCAATAAATTTGAGTGATAAGTGTTGCATTCTCAAGGATGGGAAGATTTGTCTAATTGGAAATATCGTTCAAGGACAAGCTAATGTACATTTTATTATTAGGGCTTTCGAAAAAACTTCATCGTTATATGAGATAGGAGTTCCGAGTGAAGCTGTTGGAGTCTTCCATCGCACTCGTTTGACACAAGAACTGCATCAAGTTCTCTTGAATAATTTGGTAGTGAAGTGCTACAGGATGCCAAAGTTTTTTATATTTATTCTATTATTATGATCTTATGAAATTGTACATATATATTTTTAGAGAAAATATTGCTGCCTAAAACTTAAACAATTATACGCTTTCCTGGCACTTTCTTTTAGGACCATGTCAGATAATCCTATGGACTCCATTGAGAAGGTGGGCGAGAAAAAGAAAGTTTTGGAGCGGAAAGCCGTAGTGAAAGTTTCAAAATGTGGAAGACAGATAAAAATTCCTAAAACTTTATTAACTACTTCATCTGAAGAAAATACTCCACGTAGAACTCGAAAAACGGTATCATTGGACAAAGAACTTGGACTTTTAAAAAACATCGCCGAAAAAGCAAAGGGCTGGTATATGCATCTATTTTACCGGAATAAGATTCACCGACATTGACAAAAAACCAAAAATCAGAACTTGACTCACCTCAAATGTCGCAAAATTTTTCACTGATCTTTAATCAAGTGCCTTCATTGTCTCAATCAAAGAAGTCTCAAGGCACACTGAAAGAGTCTCAGGAACGGGAAATACCCGCTCGACACCCTGCTCCTGAGGATCACAACTCTGCGTTATATACTAGATTATTAAATGGGTAATTTTGCAAAATGATGTATCAATCATATCTTAGGCACTCAGAATAATCTGTTGTCCGATTTTCTTAATTAGGTCAGATTTTTGTAAAAATGAGCTCCAATGGCGCTTTTACACCTCTGAAACTTTACACGGGCGCGCGCATGAATTCGCGAGCAAGTTATTTTTTTGATACAAATTCAGGTGCTAATCCATCGTGCTAGAACGTCGGGTTCGTTCCATCGTACCTGATGTTTTTGAAGAATGGCCGAGAAGGCTAATATTCACGAAAACCTGGCGTGTTAAAGTAAATCTGACACTAGATTCGCATTCAGTGTCCTTAAAAACTGATAAGCCTAAAAGACTTGTTCAGTGGGCGTGCAAGATATTTTTCGTGTATATGTATATTTGATAATAGTAATACTTGAAACAATTACGATGTTACAGCTTTCTTTTGAAATTATCTTCCGAAACAAACGTAGAGAATAATTTAAGTGCTATTACTTCAGAATCCCTTGCAAACGAATTGATGGCGGGCAAGAAAAAGCAAAGGTTATATTTTAAGCTTTATATAAATACGCATTTATTCACATAATAACTAGAATTTTAAAATATTTATATCGTTTTAGTCTTCTATTAACATTTCCATCGGCACAAAAGAAAGACAGATCGTCGACTTCATTCGAATCTACGACTTCATTAAGAAAATCTATATCTTCATTATTAGAAAGTAGCAAGAAAAGGTACCCTTTTACGTTCTTTATATTTATTTTTGATTTGTGGAGGGATTGGGCAATTTCCAGATACCAGCACTAACAACGATATTTAGGAGTCATGTATATCATACTTTCAGTGCTGTGTCATCAGCATCGGCAAAACAGCCATCTGTAACGGATCGAAAGGATTTTTTAAACTCTATGAAAAGTTCCGGGAAAACACATCCAAAACGAAGCGGTGAGAAAGGAAGGAGAAATTCCAAACTTGACAAGCCACACACATTAAATCAAGAGGCATTTCAACAAAAAGTCTTAGATTGCCTTGAGTGAGTATAACAAAAATATGAGGACAGTGTAACTTTGAATTCTTGATTCCATATGGAGTGAGTGTTCAAATATAATTCCGATTAAATCGGGTAATGGAGAATTCTTGCAGAAGTCTTTTCGTGTTCTTTTATTTGTGCTGTGATATCCTATTCTACCTAAAGTCAAATATTGAGGAGCCCTGTAGTTCTAAAAAAAAAATGTATAATTATTGTCAGGCACTAAATTCTGTCAAACACAATATCTGTATTCATTTATAATCTATGGATTCTGCAGAAAAAGCTTCAACGACTTCCACTTTCTGGCTCAAATTTCGTTTAAAGTTGTAAAACATCATTTTGTGTTAGTATAAGTTTCATGCTTACTCTCTATTGTCATAGATTCAAGAAGTCATTTCTTATATATTTATAGTATAGTTCGTACGTATGAATAATAATAATTTAAACGATACACTTTTTTTAGTTTACGTACTTGAGTATTTTTTATATGAACATAATACATTTCTACAACTTCGTTATTTTCTTATTGTATTCCAAGAAATTAAAAGACTCACAAAAGATTTTAAAATATTAACAAATCAATAAAACAATGTCTGTCGATACTCAAAGTTGATGTTTAATTATTTAACGAAATTTATTTACGCACCTTTAAGCATAAACTTCAACCTTGAACCGCACGATATCTTCAAGCGCGTGCGCCCATCACGTGAATGCGATATGCGTCGCATATGCGGCCTCAAATGCGTCGCATAATGCAGACATTCAATGACCATAAACCCTCATTCAGATTTGTAGGAGATTTATCTATGGGAGTTTTGTTCACTATCCTCCGGGGGATAATCTTTTTCTAGAGGTCCACCGCAAATTTTTCTTGTCCCTTTATTCCTGACTATGTCTCACGTTTTTTGGATGCCTCCAAGACTATTTCTGACTATTTCTTAAGTTTTTTTAGTGATAAAAAATGATTTTTGAACATTCCTTACACTAGTTAAGCATTTTGTGATAATAATAATAATAATAATAATATCATTAATACTGATTTTCTCGCTTCGTCGTCACAGTAGGGCATGAGCTTCTCTCTCATGACTTTGATGACTATAATGGCCGTAGCATTGAAACTGATAGGGTTTCCCATGCCAGACATACAAAAAATGAGGAGGGCGGGACTAAGAGGAGCACCGAAAAAATCCTATCATGATGGAGATTATTTAAAGATATTGCAACGGGGGAAACAGTACAACATCGTATGTGCCTAATGAGGATGCTTCGGCTAGCTCAAGCGATTTGAAGTCCAAGGACTAAGCGTGGAAAATGCTTCACTTTCAAGGGAAAATTTGCAGAGAAGTATCACCATGTACATAGAGTTGAAGGAGAGGATCTCATCACGAAGTTCAAGGAAATGCGCAATAATTTTCTTATCTCAGAAAACCTTACTCACTTACGTATGTTCTCCCTCTTCATTCACTATCTTCACAGACCTCATTTGTGTCCCTTGCCCCTTGCCCCACCCTGAATTGCTTCAAAACCATCCTCGATCCCCGTTTCGATTTCCCCACTAGCGTTACCTTTCTTCTTTAATCTTACCGCTTCCAGGAGCCTCCACCAAATCCCCTTGGTAGCCTCAATTCTATTTTACCTCACCACTTGCCCTCCACCTACGTTTTCCCTAGCCTTAACACATCATATCCCTGCACAAATCACCTGAAGTCCTTTTTTCACCCATGCTGCATTCCAAAAGAGCACCTCCACTACTCCTCGCAGTGCTGTTCCGTCACCTCTCTACTGTCTACGAAATAAGTCTCCCTGTATTTCTTTCAGCTCCTCATTCTCCTCATCCCAAACCCAAATTTGCTCCTCAATTTTTATTTTCTTATACCCTTCCTCCACCGCTCTTCCTTCTCTCCTCCCTCTTCTAGCTCTGTTATTCAGCATTCTCTGAATCTCCATCTCTTTTCCTGTCAGTTCATGATCAATGTAAACCCCCTTATCTTTTATGTGACTTTCGCTCTGCTTCACCCCCCAAATTGTCTTCCCAGCTCTCAATTTCCCACAATCACTCATTCCCTTGATTTCCGATATCAAAATCCCGTGTGTATGACTGTTGAACTGCCCTACATTTTCTGTGGGTGATCTACGCATTCTTTCGCCCTTTTTGAATGGACTTTCTACCCCGCCTTCTCCGGACTCTCTTCATTATCTTGCTGCCTCTATTGAAGCAAGAGGTCGTTACCTTTACTTGCGCCAGACATTGTATCACTTGCCTTCTCGTTTCCCCCGCTCACCCTGCTGATTTTTTCCCTTTTCTTTACGCACCACTGGACACCGAGCCACGGGGTTTGCCGACTCCCCCTCCCCCTCCATCGTCCTCCATCGTCCTTTGGTAAATGAGATTTCTCTATCCTACTGCAACCGACAGATGTCTCTGTTTTCAGTTTCCGCCTTTATGCCCTCTCGCTCTCCTTCACTCAACTCTATTTTTTATCCTCTATCCACGTCCTGAGCAGAAATAGTATGGAACAGGGGTACATTGTTATAATTCAAATGTATTAAATGCGTTTGAAGCTAAGATGAATATTCAATTCGTTATCAGTCCATACAGTTAGGCAGCATACATCGTCAACTACAGAAGTGAAGTCGATGAGACCAGATGGCCAAATGTGAATAAGAAATCGAGTACAATTTTCCGTGAGAAAAAAAAACCCTGTCAAACTCCCCTGCGATCTGAACCTAGGTTTGTTCAGATAAGTATAAATGCCATGAGCAGTGCTAGTCTCTCAGCCTGAACTATGTACAAGGAGCTTACAACTAAAGCTAGAAGTCCTAAACGTTAAGAACTGTAAATTAAATTAAACGTATAAATACGCGAGTTAATAATTCTGGACCAGGAACCCGAAACGAATAATATCGAAAGAAATTTAACTTTCTCACAGCGTAAAGAATTAATTATGATTTATTTGCTGATTTCTCAGAAAAGCCATTTCAGTTTAAAGTCTAAAACTTATGTTCAATTTTTGATAAAGCATTACAAATTACTTGCATTATGTGACCTACAGATAAAAATGGATTGTTACAGTGAACTCTCATATTGGCACCTAAGATTGGAAATCAATGATTGAGTATGCGCAATGAACACAGTTGAATAGAAAATACAAGGACTGGTTGGACGCGGAAAGTACTCTCTGATACAGAATGTGGGATAGTGGTGTATTAGGAAGTTTCTATTTCCGCGATAAATCTCTCCTTTGTCAACGTATGCAACTTTGATAGTGGAATGAAATAAGGAAGAACTTCGAGTGATATTTTACTTCACTTTTCCGATTCTCGTAAGTTTCCAGTCCTCTTTTGGAATTCTTTTGCGAATGGGGAGAAGATCGAAACCTATGAAAGACTGGAGGGAAAAGTTTTCCCGTCTACAAAAATTGTACGAATAAAAAACCCTTTTGCGGGAACTTTATTCGAAATATTTTATCTAGAAATTTTGCTTCCCTAGAGAGGAAGGATTGTTTCAGGGTGTATGCCTATTTAACTTCCTTCTATTCTCTATCTCTTAAATAGTAAAGGAGCTATTATCATGAAATTGAAAGATTTTCAGCTACCATTATTATCCATATCTGATAAGATTTGGAGTTTGATTGAAAATAACAAGTTTTTCTTCATGAAAAAATCTTTTTTATGTTCAAAATATAACAATACTAGACGGATTTCGGTTATTTGAGGCCATACTAACTATACAATACAAATATCATACAAACAGTACAACACACAACACGATTTTCTCTTACTCTCCCACGGTAGAGAGGGACGACTATTGAAAGAATAGGAAGAACTGTACGTTATGACTTTGAATTTTGTACTTGTTCACGTTTTCAAGATGCATGGATTTTATTTGAAAAGAATGTAGTGCCATCTCGAAACAGGGTCTGGTGCGTTCTTATTGAATTTCCAAGTGTTTTTTATCAATATTAAGCAAAGTGTACACGCAAAGAAAGGTTGGGTTGCCATAACTAGAAATTAGGTTCCTCCAACCGAACTGTTTGGTTGCCCATGGACTGACCCAACATAGGGTTTGCTGCAACCGAACTCGTTCGGCTGTATGAGGTTCGGTCCGTGAAACCGAACTGTTTGGTTGGTGCATTCGAACAGCTTGGTTATAGGTACTGCTCTAGTTGGTTTACAGCAAACTTACTGTTCGGTTACATCAATTGATTTTGCATTATTTCACTCCAAATTGGAGCGACGGCTATATTTCATCAGAGTCGTCACTCTAGCAAAAGGTGGAAGTTTACATCAATCGAGTTTAATAAGGTCTTACTTAAGCAAGATGTGAATCCCACTCCAAGAAATTCAGACATTATACATTTCCACTCTCCCCCAGAACACGGGGATTCTCGAGTTTGCGCAGTACGAGTATTTCGTCTGGTAAAAAGGGAATAATGGAGATCTGCCGTCGTAAAGCACGAGGAAAAGTATCAGATTATTCTAAGAAAAAAATTAAATTATCACTCCTTTTTTGATAATTATATATGTATAATTCAATATTCTACAATATATTTTGATTGCCAGTGCAATGTGCAATACACTTATGCGCAAGCGTCGTGTAGTAAGTCGCAACCGAACTAGGAGGTTCATGCAACCGAACTGTTACAACCAAACAGGTTGAGTCGTCAAAACCGTACCCTTTCGGTTGCGACAAACCATCGTTAGGTTCATGTGACCGAAATAGTGCCAACCGAACTCAGTTCAGTTAGGGCAACAAAACCATTTCTTTGCGTGTATAGACTACCGTAACAGGTAAAAGAAAAAGTATCGGTACCAATGGGAAAAAATTATCGATACCGACAACCCTCTTCTTACATGGAATGTTTGTTCCATAACCTTGATTCCCAAAGCTCATAATCTTCAATAGTTCTCTGTTATAATTGGTGTGATTAGAAACTATATTCTCAGCGGGCACAGAAGTCATATGGATGTCGTATAAACGTAATTTTTTTAACGTCTTTGGGACCTTTACAATGTAACGTCTAGAGAATGTCCATAAGACATGAAAACGTTTCTGAAATGTCTGAGCAACGTACTGAAAATGGTGATCTTCACGTTTCTAGACAGAAAAAGGACGACTTAATGACCTTTTTATACGTGAAATGTTTCGCTTTATATAGTCCCCTAGACGTTCCCGCAAGGACGTTCATCTTACTCGACAGAAGGACATTTTTGAAACAGCCTCAAGACATGTTAAAAAATCTTCTCCTAGAAACTTGTATTTAATAAATGTAACTATTCACCAGCAACAGTCGAAAGATTCTTCTTCTGACAAATAGACTATATACATTACAACGAAATAGAAGTAGCAATTTCGCTAACTATTTCGAGTTTCAAATCGTGTTCCTTACTCAGGAATAGGACGTGCATCTGTCTTTGCTTTAGATAATCAAAAAAATTCTCTACAGAAAGATTCCTACTAGTTGATATACAAAGTGACCAACAACAACCCCAAAAGCTGTGGCGAAATAGCCTGTACATTTGGCTTTGCAACTGGGACCACAATGAGAATCACAGGAAGTTTCCTACCACTTGATACTTGAAGTGCCCAATAATACCCCTGAAAGGGATTGCGATGGTCCCCGTGCATCTGGCTTTGCACAGCGTACAAGAAATAACATTCTACAGGAAGTTTCCAACTAATTGATATCCGAGGTTACCAGCAATAAGCAAAAAAGCAGTGGCGATGTACCCTGTGCATTTGGCTTTGCACCAGATGTCCAAAATGAGAATCTGCAGGAAGTTTCCCACTAGTTGATATCCAGAATGACCCATATTAACTTCGGAGGGATTACGATGGTGATGTACCCTGTGTATTTTGGGTACCTAGTGCGAACCCAGATGCACGGGGACCATCGCCATCCCTTTCGGGATTATTATGGGTCAATCGGTCATCAATTTGTAGGAAATTCCCCGTCTATTCTTATTTTGGAAGCCTAGCAGAAAGCTAGCTGCACGGGAACCATCGCCATCCCTTCTGGTATTAATATGGGTCACTTCAGTTAGCAAGTTGTTGGAAATTCCCTGCAGATTTTTATTTTTGGCACCTACTGCACAGCCAGATGTGCGGGGACCATCGCCATAGATCTCCTGGTTGATGTTGGTCACTTTGAATATCAATTGGTAGAAAACTTCCTGTGGAATATCATTTTGGGTAACTAGTGCAACTCCAGATGCACGGGGACCATCGCCATCGCCGTCACTTTTGTGGTTGATGTTGGTCACGTTTAATATCAATTGGTAGGAATCTTCCTGTGGAAAATCATTTTGCGTACCTCGTGCAACTCCAGATGCACAAGGACCATCGCCATGGCTTTCGTGGTTGATGTTGGTCACTTGGAATATCAATTAGTAGGAAACTTCCTGTGGAATATCATCTTGGGTACCTAGTGCGAATCCAGATGCACGGACCATCGCCATCGCTTTCTTGGTTGATGTTTGGCACTTTGAATATCAATTGGTAGGAAACTTCCTGTGGAATATCATTTTGGGTAACTAGTGCAAAGCCAGATGCACGGGGACCATTGCAATCGCATTCGTGGTTGATGTTGGTCACTTTGGAAATCAATGGGTAGGAAACTTACTGTGGAATATCATTTTGGGTACCTAGTGCAACTCCAAATGTACGGGAACCATCGCCATCGCTTTTGTGGTTGATCTTGGTCACTTTGAATATCAATTGGTAGGAAACTTCTCATGGAATATCATTTTTGGTACCTAGTGCAACTCCAGATGCACGGGGACCATCGCCAACGTCGTTAATTTTGTGGTTGATGTTGGTCACTTTGAATATAAATTGGGAGGAAACGTCCTGTCGAATATAATTTTGGGTACCTGGTGAAACTACAGATGCACGGGGACCATTGACATTGTTTTCGTGGTTGATGTTGGTAACTTTTAATATCAATTGGTAGGAATTTTCAGGTGGAAAATCATTTTGGGTACCTCGTGCAACTCCAGAAGCACGAGAACCGTCGACATCACCATTGCTTTCGTGGTTGATGTTGGTCCCTCTGAATATAAATTGGGAGGGGGATTCCTGTGGAATATCATTTTGGGTACCAAGTGAAACTCCAGATGCCCGGGGACCATTGCCTCCGCTTTCGTAGTTGATGTTGGTCACTTTGAATATCAAATAGTAGGAAACTAATGGTGGAATATCATTTTGGGTAACTAGTGCAAATCCCGATGCACAGGACCATCGTCATCGCTTTCGTTGTTGATGTTGGTCATTTTGAATAACATTTGGTAGGTGAATTCTCGTGGTATATCATTTAGGGTACCTAGTGCAACTTCAGAAGCATGAAGAACATCCTATCCTTTCCGGGATTGATATTGGTCCCTTCGGTTATCAATTTGTAGGAAATTCTCTGTCTATTCTTATTTTGCGATCCTAGTCCAAAGCCAGATGCACAGGGACCATCGCCATCGCTTTCGTGGTTGATGTTGGTCACTTTGAATATCAATTAGTAGGAAACTTATGGTGGGATATCATTTTGGGTAACTATTGAAAATCTAGTTGCACGGGAACCATCGCTATCGCTTTCGTGGTTGATGTTTGTCATTTTGAATATCAGTTGGTAGAAAGCCTCCCGTGGAATATCATTTTGGGTACCTAGTGCATATCCAGATACACGAGGAACATCGCTATTGCTTTCGTTTATGATGTTGGTCACTTCGAATATCAATTGGAAGGAAACTTCCTTTGGAATATCATTTTGGGTCCCTACTACGAAGCCAGATGCACGCAGACCTTCGCCATCTCTTCCGGGAATAATATGGGTCACTTTGAATATCAATTAGGAGGGAAATTTCTGTGGAATATAATTTTGGGTACCTACTGCTAGTCCAGATGCACGGGGACCATCGCCATCCTTTCTGGGATTGATATTGGTCACTTCGATTATTAATTTGTAGGAAATCCCCTGTCTATTCTTATTTTGGGGACGTAGTGCAAAGCCATATGTACGAAGACCATCGCTATTGCTTCCGTGGTTGGTGTGGTAACTTTGAATATCAGATGCGAAGAAACTCCCTGTGGAATATCATTTTTCGTACCTAGTGGAACCCCAGATACACGGGGACCAACGCCATCGCTTTCGTGATTGATATTTGTCACTATGAATATCAATTTGTAGGAAATTCCCCGTCTATTCTTATTTTAGGGATCTAGTGCAAAACCAGATGCACGGAGATCATCACTATCCTTTCCGGGATTAATATGGGTCACTTTGAATATCAATTAGGAGGAATCTCCCTGTTGAATATCATTTTGGGTACCTATTGCGAATCCAGATGCACGGGGACCATCTCTTCCGCTTTTGTGGTTGATGCTGAACACTTTGAATAACTATTGGTAGTAAACTTCCTGTAGAATATAATTTTTGATACGTAGTGCAACTCTAGATGCACGGGGACCATCGCCATCGCTTTCGTAGTTGATGTTGGTCACTTTGAATTCAATTTGTAGGAAATTCCCTGTCTATTCTTATTTTGGGACCTGTTGCAAAGTCAGATGTACAAGGACAATCGCCAGCCTTTCGTGGTTGATGTTGGTAATTTTGAATATCAGTTGGTAGGGAACTTCCCACGGAATATTATTTTGGGCACCTAGTACAACTCCAAATGCACGGGGATATTCGTCATCTCTTCCGGGTATTATATGGGTTACTTTGTTCATCAATTTGTAGGATATTCCCTGTAGATTTTTTTTTTGGAACCTAGTGCAAATCCAGATTCACGGGGATCATCGCCATAGTTTTTTGTTGGATGTTGCTTACTTTGAATATCAATCGGTAGCAAACTTCGAGTGGAACATCATTTTGGGTACCTAGTGCAAATCCAGAATTACGGTGAACATCGCCATCGCTTTCGTGGATGGTTTTGGTCACTTTGAATATCGATTGGTAGGAATCTTCCTCTGGAATATCATTTTGTGTACCTGGTGCAACTCCAGATGCACGGGGATATTCGCCATCTCTTCCGGGAATCATATGAATTACTTTGTTCATTAATTTGTAGGATATTCAATGTGGATTTTTATTTTTGGAACAAGTACAAATCCAGATTCACGGGGATGATCGCCATCGTTTTCGTGGTTGATGTTGCTTACTTTGAATATCAATTGATAGCAAACTTCGAGTGGAATATCATTTTGGGTACCTAGTGCAAATCCAGATTTACGGGGAACATCGCCATTGCTTTCGTGGGTGATTTTGGTAACTTTGAATAACAATTCATAGGGATCTGGCTCTGGAATATCATTTTGTGTACCTAGTGCAACTCCAGATGCCCGTGGACGATCGCCATCGCTTTCGTGGTTGATTTTGGTAACTTCGAGTTTCATTTGGTTGGAAACTTAATGTGGAATATCATTTTGGGTACCTAGTGCAAATCCAGATGCACAGGGACTGTTGCGATCGCTTTCGTGTGATGATGTTGGCCACTTTGAATATCAATTGGTAGGAATCTTCCTGTGGAATATCATTGTGAGTACCTAGTGCCAATTCAGAAGCACGGGGATGATCGCCATCGCTTCTGGGGTTGATGTTCGCCACTTTGAATATCAATTGGTAGGAATATTCCTGTCTAATGTCATTGTGGGTACCTTGTGCAATTCCAGATGCACTTGGACCATCGCCATTGCGTACGTGGTTGATGTTGGTCACCTTGAATATCAATTTGTAGAAAATTCCCTGTCTATTCTCATTTTGGGAGCCTAGTGCACAGCCAGATGCACGGGGATCATCGCCGTCACTTTCTTTGTTGATGTTGGTCGCTTTGAATATGAATTTGTGAAAAATTCCCCGTCTATTCTTATTTTAGGAGCCTATTGCAAATCCAGATGCACGGGGAACATCGCCATCGCTTTCGTGGATGGTTTTGTTTACTTTAAATATTAATTGGTAGGAAACTTTAGGTGGAATATCAGTTTGGATATCTAGTGCAACTCCAGAAGCACAGAGACCATCGCCATCTCTTTCGTGGTTGATTATGGTCACTTTGAAAATTAATTGGTAAGAAACTAACTGTGGAATATCATTTTGATTACCAAGTACAACTTCAGATGCACGGGAGCATCGACATCGCTTTCGCAGTTGATGTTAGTCACTTTGAATATCAATTGGTAGGGAATTTTCTGTGGAATATCATTCTAGGTATCCTGTGCTGATTCAGATGCACGGGACCATCGCCACTGCTTTATTGGTTTACTTTCGCAAATTTGAATATCAATGGGTAGGAAACTTCGTGTGCGATATCATTCTGGGTACGTAGTGTTACGTTGAGTCCTGTAAGGAGGGCAACCTCAAAATAATTCCAACTGCTTGGCCTCAAAGCCTTCCCAGGTTTTAGGAATATATGACCATGGCCGATGCAGGGGGAGAGAGAGAAATAGATTGCATCAAAGCAACCGAATAAAGGCCGCACTATATCGAGTATACTCCTAATGGGACCGTGAGCCTCACGAACTATAAAGCGGTCACAAAATGTTTAGTAACTATGCTAATTGTTTAGAAACTTTGAAACTGTAATGATATAAAATCAATCTCAAGCTTCCTCTCAGCTACCTAGTTCCAAATTGTAGAGAAGGCGCATAGGAAAAGATATTTCAGACATCGATATCAATCGATACACAAATCCAATAGCCTAATATATCTGGGCATCAGATCCTATAAGTAGCTTTGAAGGAAAATTACCTGAAAGTTAAAATCTTCATAATCAACTCAAAGCTACCTGAAATAATCTGAATCATTTATTTGTAAACAATTAAATAATTTTTAATTCACTAATCATTGAAAGATGAAGAGTTCTTGATTAGTTATGTGTTTGAATTTTCTTTGATCATTAACGAAATTGAGGGCTGAGATCGCGTTTTTGATCAAGAAATTTTCAACTCGAAAATCGCTGTATGATGACAGTACAGGAGTGCACATGCACTCAAGAATTTGTCTAGTCCGTACATCACCAATATTAGGATTTTAGACCAGCGCTTGGACTTTGTCCAGAAACATTTGCCCACAGCAGTCAGCAGAAAACCCCTCCAAAATACATCAATCAGAGGGGACGAGGATGATTTGCGCCAGGTCTCTCGAAGATCCGTCGCCCAACGTTCTGACCTACTGGTTAAGAAGTCCGATAGGAATAGGAGACACTTAATGTTTCCTGGCTCAGTTCGCGTTTCCTCGCACGTGTCGCGACATGATTGTCGCCCGGAGGTCAATACCATCGAAGGGAACCACGTCAAGGTAGGGCCTTGGGACGTTAAATGGAAAAAACGCATCGTGTAGTAAAAACGTCTGTCCGCAAATCAGGATAATTCGGGTAAATTCACAGGAAGAACTTGGTCTGTAAGTCGTCGCACATCCTTTTCCGGGTTAGCGGGTGTATACTTTCCCCGAGTCGGTAACGGGAGTGAAATCGCCTGAATGTACTGGTGATTCCTAAATTGACGAATCGAATATTCCGACGCGTGTGACGTGAAGAGCCCCCCCTCTCTCGCCCACCCCCCTCTCTCTGCTGCAGGGATTTGTTTAGGCTATTTGTTTTTATTATTTATTTCATTGATTTATTTATCGCTTGAATAAACAATTAGGAAAAAATGAACTGTTGCCCACGGACCTGTTCCACTCGAAGGTCAAGTGGTAGTTGTAGTAAAAGTACCTTCACAAGAATTTCAAAATAAATATTAACCAAACTATTTATAAAATAGTCTACACGTTTTTAAAGTTTATTTATAACCTTCCAATGAATTGCGACAAACAGCATTCAGCAAAGGCACCTTTCTCAGAGTCAAGATTCAGCGTCCCCACAAAATAATAAAAATAAACAATTAAGGTCTATCCTTAATTGATTGTCTGGGAACCTCCGGCGTATCTTTCCTAAAATAGAACCATACTATCCTATTATTACATAGCAGGACAAAGGTACGTAACAGACAGTTGGTGGCAGCGGTGGGACATGATGGAGCTTGTAGGAGTAGGCGTGTGGTTTTGTCACAATCACCCTTGGAACATTTCCAAGGCCGACGAAGGTAGGCAGACAAATAATTCTGATGAAATCCAAGCAGCTACTGCTGCCGCGAAAAGGTCCAGCGAAAATGGCGTGAAAAAATTGATCATTTATACCGACTTAAAATTTCTCATCGATAGTTGTACCAAGTGGATCCCTACTTGCGAAAAAGCTGGGTTGAAGACCGCAGATTCGAAACCCGTCGTTATTCGAACCGAATTCGAGGAATTACCACGAGCCCTGGGACCCCTGGAAATAATTTTGAAGCATGTTCCAGGTCATCAGGGCGTAGGAGGAAATGAAGCTGCTGACCAACTTGCTCGATCAGGGATCACCCAACCTAGAATAGCGGATTTGGATTATCCTGAGGATCGCGCCTTTTCTAAGGACGATGGAGAACGAACTATAGGATCAGGTGACACCAACATCGTGGATGTTAGTCCCAATTGTACTAGTCTTGAAGAAGATAGTGATCACGATGACGGAGCACAGAAATCAGACACGCAGTCCCACTTCTGGGATCCAGAAGGATTGGATCAATCCTTACCTACTGAACCCTTACTAAAGAGATTACGGCAGTCTCAGAAGGTGAAGAGGATGAGGAACTACTGTCACGTTTACAAACCATGGATCCTTGGACTGAACTTGAGGACCCGCTTCCAGAGAGAGTTGAAACATTCTTGAAATCTTTCCAGGAGCATCTTAACCTAAGAACAAGTGGAGAAACAATGGAGAACCCCCTCACACAGAGCGTAACTTCCACCTTCCGACAAGGAAGAGTCTTATGTCACTGACTCAGGAGAAAGAATCCATTGAATACAATTTTAAGAAACAGGCATCAAGGATGCCTATTGGCAGGGCAACCCTTGATATAGGGATGCCCTATATTGATTCCCTCAGTCCTCGATTGGAACGAGATAAAGTGAGAAAAGAGGACTCAATAATCGCTCCTCAAGGTAAGACCTACATACCATCATCTCTCTCTGTGAATCACAAATGGACTAAGCCATTGACTTACCATCGGGATAATTATGCCCACTTCATCTCGGAGGATTGTGAGCCTTCAAACGCCATTTTCGAGCCACTGATTGCCACTATGGGAGAAACGCCCAAAAAAAGGTCAAGTACTTGTTACTCCATCCGGAAAATACAGGGTGTACTCTATTGTGACTAAACGAAATCACTTTGATGATGTGGATTGGAAAGAGGTAAATACTGGGTTACGGAACCTCAGGACGGCAATGAAACGCTTTTCTGGTAGAACATGTCGTATGGCCAACTCCAGTGATTTGCTGGTTACTTTAACTCAGAATCGAATGGCGGAGATGCTATCCGACATGTTCCGGGGTGGCCCCTCTCCATAATCACCTTATGTCATGGCCAGCTGGGAGTGCCTTCAGAGGAATCGCGGTTAAAAAATAAAAAGAGAACATCATGATAGCCTACTATCCGGACATAAAGGCGTAACTAAGACCTACCGTCGCATTCGAGAGTGATACACTTGGCCCGGGCTACGTAATGGTGTGAACAAATACATCCGTGAATGCCAAACTCGTCTCGAGAATAAACTAGTACGAGCCCGTACTCGTGAACTCATGATTTTTACTGACACCCCCTTGGAAGTGTTTGATAAGGTCTCTCTCGACACGGTAGG
>WSXT02192702.1:0-19585 GCA_011762715.2 Neuroterus valhalla
CAGTCGCATTGAACGTGACGCGGACGGTGTGTTCCCGTTTTTCGCAGTTAGGTGGCCTCGCTCAGAGTATATACCCTTCCAAAAGAAGCAAGGCTTCAAAAATAAATTAGATCGATACTTCGCGAGAAAACCGTATGCAAATATTTTGGAATATCAATTGAATAGTTAGGCAGAAAAAGTGGCAGAAAAAAGGTATCCATTACTGTTACAGTAGGTTCTTCGGAAGCCGGGAAAGGCTGTCACTTGCTGGTTCGCAGGCATGCTGGAAAAAGGCAGGGGTGAATAACTGTATACCAACACCTTCAAAATATAATATCCTTGAGTGGGCCCAATAAAAAGGGTAGGCCGTGAACTCGTAGGATCAAAATTATCATTATTTCGCAATTGCACTGCGACCTCAATCTCATTCCAGTTTCGGGCTTGGGTATCGACGGGACTAGAACGAGATCGAGTGAGCTGAAACGTGAACATTCAGAGCAGAATACACGCGAATAACTGACGCCAACTGAAGCGCAGCTGCGAAAATCTATGCTAGGGTACTACTGCCCACTTTCAATGCACGGCACTGGCGAAGAATGGAGCAAGAAGAGCGCCCCTCTTCAAACCCTTCGCACTGTCTCGTCCACGAGCGCATTTCTAGGAAGCTGTGAGTTCGGGTGGAATGAGATTGAGGTTGCAGTGTATTTTTATGCTGTAAACTTGACTTAAAACAGGCCTAAATTGATAAGAAGGCATGAAACTTGGTACATGTTCTTTTTTATACAAAAACACAGTTTCAGGGTAACGTAAAAATTATTTTGTGAACAAAAAAGACATTTTCAGTTGTAAATCTCATAATTATGCAAGTAATAGAGATAATTTCCTTTTCTCCCTTATGATTGTTTTTTGCGTACCGAAAACAGTTAAAAATTTTAATCTTTTCCTCGTATTTCGCGTATTTGTCCAAAAAAATGAAAACGGCACCAATTTCGTAATTCCATGGCAATAGCTGAATTTCTGTTAATTTTTAAGTTTTTGATTTTATTCCTCGAATTATTCTGCTGACTTGGAAAATTTTAGAAACTCTTCATATTCATGAAGAAGTATACTTTTACAATAAATAACAAAATGGTTCAATTTCAAACTATCAAAGATGAAATTTCCACCAAAAAACATGAATTTTCAATAAAGAAAGATTATTTATTCAAAGGGAAATGAAATTTCAACTAAACTATTTAATTTACAGTTCAAAAATACGTCTTTAATTCCCGAAATGAGGTATTAGTTTTCAACAAAAAATATCGATTTCATTCAAAAAGTTCAATTCTCTACAAAAATAATTCAGTTTCATACAAAAAAAAGATTTTCTTCAACACATGCATAAAAACCACGGGTTTTCGAGCGTATGAAGCGAGCCAAAAGTTGCTGTTTTCAAAGCAGGGAAACAAACTAGGAGAAAAAACTCCTAGCAGGGATAAAAACTCGAAAACCCATAACCCGTAGTTTTCATGCATGTGTTGAAGAAAATATCGTATGCAACTTGGGATAGACGCGTTTGTTGTCTATCCCTAGGTGCCGTATATACTATTTTAGGCAAGAAAAAAATGTATGTTCAACCAAAGAGAATTTTTCCTCTTTTCTACATGAAAAAAATTTAATAAACATCTCTTAAACATGAAATTCCTACCACAAAACATGAATTTCCACCGAAGACAGATTTTCCATAAAAAAAAAGAAGAAATTTCAGCTAAAATATATACCGTTTGAGCCAAAAAGACGGATTTGCTACAAAACAGTTTAATGTTCAGCCCGAAAATATGAGTTTGAATAAGACATTTGGTTTTCAATAAAAAATTAATGTTTCAACAAAGAAGTTGCTTTTTACCATAATATAATAAATTTTGAATCCAAAAAGACAATTTTTCAGCAAGATATAGTAAGTTCGATCTTCGACCAAAAAGGATGACTAAAAAATTAATAAGAATTTTTATAGATTGCAGACCTAAGAATAACAGTTTGAATTATCATTGAACTCTATATTTATTACTTTGAAAATATTTGGTAAAACAAGTGGAAATTTTGCTTCGGAAATCAAGTTTATTTTCCATGATAAACTTTTTGAATTCAACAAATAAATTGACTATTCTGCTTAGTAATTGTCTAATACTTGTTCCTTGCAATTATCTTCGAAAATTTCATGCGAAAAATTAGTCTTTTTATAAGCCTTACGATTATTTTTACGATTGTTTTGATACGGATTATTGAGAATATCTTAGAATTATGGTCAAGTCCACCAGAAAGAATAGCAAACGCATAGCCGAAAAGAGTTCTATTTAACCAAACCAAATATTTTTTGATCTGATTCATGAATTCATTGAATTTCGTCCAGCCTGGCCTCAGGAGGTCCTATTGTGATGTAATAGATACCTTTTTTTTGATACATTTTCTGAGGTAGCTCGCCTCATTAAATTTAAGAATATTCATAAAGGATTTTTTCGCAAAATATCGATCTAATTCAACTTCTTAAAAGTGTACCTTCATCAGGTGACAAAGTTGCACATTTTGAGTCATGAAACAACTTTATATATTCATCCCTTCGCACGATGATATCTAAGTAAAAACCAGCCTGAAAATAGTAAATTATTTCGAATTTCGGAATTCAGATAATCGCATTGCTTCCAGGACACCTTAAGGACTGTCTGTGAATTTTCTCAGATTTTGGGTGACGTCCAGCTGATCGCTTGGAGGAGCCGTCAAAGTGAAGGCTCAAAAAAAGTATCCTCAAAACCCTTTTTTTCAAGCACGTTTTACCTTCTAGATATTGTTCAAGATTTTTCAGAATACCGATTCATATATCAGTCAATTCGGAAGACTTTGAGCTCTCACAATTGCCTTTCTAGAATATTATGCAGCAAACCTAATTCTATTTTGGCAAGTAGTAAAAGTAATATAGCCTCCGATTATCGTTATCCTTTTTGTAGATAATTCAGTATTTGACGATGTTCATTATAGACTTGTGCTTCTTTGCATCACAATCGTGAAAGGTCAATTTTTTTATTTTTAGGCTATTGGCGATATAGAGATACCATTAGCAGTCTATTCTAATGGCCTATTTATGGCTCGATTCAATCTAAGGCGAGTTCTAGACGAGTATCCTAATTAATGTTCTGATTTCTTATCTCGCAAATGCTATTATAAGGCCAAAGAATCATTTACAGCACAAGACGATAATTTGCGATTGAGTTTTGACCCCTTCTATTTCCTTCAATTCTCCATGTTTCGAGACCTCAAATGTATTCTAAAAGATAAGTTCCAAAATTGTAAAATTTATTACTCAAAAATTGGGTAACCTATCAAATTTTATCTTCTTTGTTTGTTCGGGGAAGGACTGTGAATTTTATTCGGTAACCGGAATTTTCCCTTATTGCTACAATTTTGATTTGAGACAGTTGATTTCGTGAAATAATTATTATTCTAAGTTTGTTTAGATAATAAATAAAATGAATATAGAAAAAAGTCATATGAAGAATTACAATGATTCTTAATTGAAACAGTACATTTTCAAAACGAATTATAATATTCAGTTCGTAAGAGAAAATTTTAATAAAGAAATGTAATTAAGCAAAGAAATATATATGGGTATTGTAATTTTAAGATAGGAAATTTACGTAAGGAATTGTAATTCTCTCTTTGAGGCAAAGAATTTTTGTGAAGAATTATATTTCTGAAATTAAAACAGGGTATTCTAATCTGCAGTATAATTTTGAGTATAAGACAAGGACTTCACTTGAAGATTTGTATTTTTGAATATAGGGCAAGGAGTTATAGTAAAGAATAATTTCAAGTTTGAGTTTGAGACAAGAAATTTTCGTGGAGAATACAAATTCTCACTCTGGAATGGAGGATTTCAGCTAGAAATTATAATTCCAAGTTTGCGAAAAGAAATTTTAGTGAAGAAACTAATTTTTGGAATTGGGAACAAGAAATTTCTTCAAAAATTATAATTTGTCTTAGAACAGGGAATTATTGACAAGAATTTGAATTCATTTCTAGAAGAGAGGATCTTTCCAAAATCCCTGTACCAGTTACTGTAAGTAAATATTATCGAGATTTTCTGGAATTTCTGGGATGAATACAATTGTGACTAGGTATAGAGAAATTTTCAAAGAATCATAATTCTGATTTTGAACGTCGAATAAATAATTGAAATATAAAGAAAAATCCCCTAATAAAGAATTTTTAATGTTATCTGGGAATAGTAATTATGAACCAAAAAAAAATAGTGCGTTAAAAGTATTCGTATCAAAATCAAGTTTATGTGACACTTGAATTTAAGGTTTCATTAAGGTTTTGATAAATTATCTAACGTATATGGAATAACGTTATAGTTGCCGTTATATAACCGCTATTACTGTTTATCTGCAAAGAGATTCAGAACCAACATTAAGACGATGAAAAGGACATTATAGTACATTCAACTCAATAATACCATTATACCTACATATTCATATAATGTCAGGTTTATAATACATCTTGTTGTAAATAAGTTAAATCGTAAATGTCCAAGTTGAAATTGGTCGTCATATCGTTGTTGATTTTTTTAAGCTCTCATTAACATTATAAGGCTTTGAACTTTCCTTTGAATTACCAGGCGAATTATTCAATAGCTTTCTCATGAGCTCATCAATATTAGAATCATTAAATAACATTCCAACTTGGAAATTACACCATCTGAGTTAAAAGACTGGCTCTTAGTATCGATTTAGGAATTACGTCTCGAAACTATTTGTATCAGTCGACCTTCATCAGTCACTATGGTTATATCGTTTAATATGTCGTTAAGATAATACAAAGTAACGCTTCCGAAGTTTGTCAAGAATTTACTAGAGAAACAAGGACGCGAATTCCTTAAATTCTTGAATGAATGAATACGTGGTCGCATTTCTTTAGAAGCATCACTTTTTACATTTCCTGATACTGAATTCAAAATGTATTATTGTCCATTGAACAGTTTTTCAGTAGCTTCTCCATAAGGGTGGTCCAAAAATTTTTTTTTTCGAATTTTTATGCAAAATGCCCAGAAATTTGTTCGAATCCACAAAAGAAACGCATTTTTTTTTAAATAACATTTAGACGTGGCGCAATCCCCATGAAGTTTACCACGTATTTCCCGTATGAAAACAATACATTTTTGTAACTTTTATTCAGAATTCTCAATATAAGGTGAATCGAGTTCGAAATTCACCATTTCTCTTCACAATTAGTCACAGAATGCGAATGAAATATTACTTTTCAAATATCTTCCCCATAAATCTGTTTTATAGGGTCCCGAAAACCCCCCATAAGTGAAAAAATGGGTTTTCGAGTTTTTGGCGCTAATTATGATTTTTTTGCGGTTTTTTAACTCAGATTGTTTCAAATACATGAAACACTATTTTTTACTGATAATTAGATGTTTATTTGAATTGTTTAAACAATTTTTCATTGTTGTTAGCCACTTTCTCTTGGAAAAGGGTTAGAAAGTTGCGATTTTTTCCTGAAATTTTTAACTTTTTATCAACTCTCAATTAGATTAGAGTAATAATTAGTTCATGTTGAAAAAATAATTGTTGTAACAATTTATTAAGAAAGTATTTCAACTTTCAACCAAAGAGTTGAATCTTCGACCTAAAAATATAAATTTTTAATCGAAAATATAATGGTTGATATTAAAAAAAAAATCTAATTTAACCATTAATTGAATCAATATAATCTAATTCAATCTAATTGAATTTCATTCAAATTCCTTTCAGTGCAAACAATGTATACACTGAGTGGATAAAAAAAAACCTATGTCTTTCAAAAAATAACCGCAAAGGCATCATCTAACAAGCAAAGTTAAACATTTCAGAAAAAAACCACAACTTTCTAGGACTTATTTAAGGTCACTAAGTTAAAAGTGGACAAAAAGCTCAGGAGTTTGGAAAAGAACCGCAACTTTTTAGCGCTAATCGAAGAGAAGATTAGAAGAAACAGTAATAATTTGTTGAAACAAATATTTTTGTTAAATTGAATTAAATATCAACTCACTCCAATAAAATTTGGGCAAAAAGTAAGAATTTCATAAAGAACTGCATTTTTCTATCATTAGGCAAAGAAAAAATTAATAGCAATGATAATAAATTGTTTAAACAATTTGTTTTTCAACATGGATTAATTATTAC
Source organism: Neuroterus valhalla (assembly GCA_011762715.2). Lineage (NCBI taxonomy): Eukaryota > Metazoa > Arthropoda > Insecta > Hymenoptera > Cynipidae > Neuroterus > Neuroterus valhalla. The sequence continues at coordinate 6,183 of WSXT02192702.1, forward strand.
TTTACTCTAATTGAAAAGTGATAAAAAGTAACGAATTTCTGGAAAAAAACTGCAACTAGGTAGTATTAATCTAGAAGAAGATAGCTATAAACATTTGCAATTTGTTTAAACAATTTTTTTGTTAAATTAAATTAAATATTAACTCACTTTAAGTGAAAAGTGGGCAAAAAGTTAAAAATTTCATAACAAACCGCAATATTTTCTACCATTGAGCAATGAAGAAATTAATAGCAATGATAATAAATTGTTTGAACAATTTTTTTTAACATGAATTAATTATTACTTTATTTGATTGAAAAGTGATAAAAAGTAAAAAATTTCTGGAAAAAACTGCAACTAGGTATTATTATTCTAGAAGAAAATAGCTATGAACTATAACAATTTGTTTAAACAATTATTTTTGTTAAATCAAATAAAATATCAACTCACTGTAAGTGAAAAGTGGGCAAAAAGTTGAAAATTTCAGAACGAACCGCAATTTCCTATTATTAAGCAAAGAGAAAATTATTATCAATCATAATAAATTGTTTGCTAAATTAAAATAAATACTTGTTTACTTCAAGTGAAAAGTGGACAAAAAGTTGTATTAGTATTTCATGTATTTGAAACAATCTGCGTCAAAAACCCGCAAAAAATCATAATTAGCGCCAAAAACTCGAAAAATCCAGTTTTTCACTTATGGGGGTTTTTTGGGACCCTATAAAACAGTTTTATGGGGGTGATATTTGGAAAGTAATATTTTATATGCATTCTGTGACTAACTGTGAAGAAAGATGATGAATTTTGAACTCGGTTCACCTAATATTTAGAATCCTGAATAAAATTTACAGAAACGGCTTTTTTTCTCATGGAAAATACGTGTTAAACTTCATGGGGCTTGCGCCACCTCTTAGTATTTTTTTTTCAAACAAAAAAATGCGTTTATTTCTTTTGTGGATTCGACCGAATTTCCGGGCGTTTGGCATCAAAATTCAAAGAAAAATTTTTCTATTGCATTTTTGGACTACCCCCTATTCTCCATTCCTCCCATATAATCGAGCATTCCGTTGAAATTGAAATTCAGATAACGGTTGAATCACGCTCGAATATGTTTATTAAACTTTTCGCGTGTGATGGAATCTAAGGTCACGATATACTTCTTTTAGAGATATTCATAGAACGCTTCCTGCACCAATGAGACACTTTCAAACTAAATTTTTTTGCAACTTTCACAAAGAGCTTCTCGAATAAAGAAAGTTGGTCTTCCATAAGAAGTTTTCCAATATGCCAGTGACTTTCTACACGTCGAAGTATTATCGATGGAGGTGGAGAACACTTCTTCATTGTGATTCCAACTTTAGAAGTTGTGATCTGCTAGATTAAATTCCTTCTTCCTCATCTGCCTTTTTGATATTAAGCAGTAGTTGATTTACTATAATCATATCATTTGATCACTTTTTTATCAAAGTGGTCCACTTTGTTCAAGTGGATTAATTCAGTGCTTGAAAAATTTAGGTATTTTTCTCTATTTTTTCATGATTATTATTTCGAAGGTAACGAGTTCACAGATTATTTTTCATTATTTTTTGTGCGATCAAAATTGGAATTTTCAACTATCTTGTTGAAAATCCAACTATAACTTTCTAAGTTAAAAATTTATTTTTCATGCTCAAAATTCGACTTTCTGGGTAAAAACTGATCTACTCCAACCATCTGTTTGAAAGTTCGTGTATTTTGTTAATTAATAGCCAATTTGATAGAAATATAAAACTTTCAATTTGAAAATGGAATATTTCAAATTTAAACAGTTTCGTTGAGAATTAATGGTTTGTTTAATTCGCATTACAGCAGGACTGGGAACTGACGAAAGGACCAATACCATGGGGCAGTGCTGTCAGAAGATGGGCAGAAATGCAAAATGGCCAGAGGATCCTCTTGACCACTCCGAGTGTACTTGTTGGATTCAGGGTGGAAGTTTATCGTGCTGAAGGAACCACTCAATGGTATACTGCTGTCATCGTCGGGTATAACGAGTCGACTAAGGTAATTTCTCATCTATTTTTTTTCTATTTGATATTTTAAAAAAATCTTATGTACAAGGACTGGAGTTCTATTTCAAATACCATAATCGTTAGAAGTTACAAACGCTTGAAATGAAAACATAAGCAGAACCATGTAATACTTATTTATTCCAAAACAAAAGGTGTATATAATGTTGAATGAAAAGTAGACACGAAGCGGATTGAAAAAAATATGTTCCCATCTGTAATTCGCAGGGCTGACACTCAGTCACTTAAGTCACTTTTAGTCACTTTCTTTTTCCCAGTCACTTTTTAGCCACTTTTTTGAGAAACAGTCACTATAAGTCACTTTCTCTAAGAAACCGTCACTGTAAATTACATTTTTACAGGAAGATATCATATTTTTTATTATTATATAGTCCAGTATATTTAGATTTTATAATCGCAATTCATTGGGTAAGAAAATTTTTTTTGCCATCTTTAGGGTACCATACAGGAAGCTCGAATCCAAGTTTTGGACCATCAACCCTTTGCAGGTTATCCGCCATCTTGAAATGAGGGATGATTTCTTGTAACGAGAATAACAGTCGTATTTTCTATTTAATCAAGAAAACAGTTCATGCCATTTTTCATGAGAAAAATGAGTTTTACAAATTACTATATTAGATGCATATTCGTATTTTGCTTATTTGTTACTTAACAATCGGTTATACAAGTAAAAAGAGGGTTGACCAATTTTTTTGATCAAATATCTTTTTTGATTTCGGTACTATCGCAAAACTTTTAAAACAACAGTTGTAATTTATATAATCCTCTGCAGTTTTTGTTTGAAACCTTTTTTTTAAGAGTTAGTGCTGGATTACTAGCGCTTTTGCGTAATAAATTATTCTAAGTTTCGTTGATGGAATGGAGCTCAACATTTTGTTTCTTTTTTATTCTTTTCAATTAAATATAATTTTGACTATTTTGGGGTTTGCATGATTTATATTGCAATTATCTTCTATTTGTTATTTTTATTTGGAATTTCTCTTGTTTTTAAACTTAACTTTGATTATTTTACTGGCATTTCAATTATTTACTATTATTCAACATGAATTTGTACGATTATTCATATGATTTCTCGTGTTTGTTGGAAGGATAAATGGAAAATTCCCAAAAATGCAGAATGCGAAAAATTTTACAGGAATCCGATAACAATACTTATTAACTGAAATTGTGAGATTCATGTTACGAACCTCACAATCTTTAATTTATGAACATGCAATCTGTAATGAAATTTCGAGGTTCGTGATCAGTTTGAGTTTTTTTTTGTTTCACAAATTTACATAAAATTCTTATATTTCTTCAACAATTTCACGCTACTGTAAACATGCTGTTGATAGTATTAAAATATTGTTTAAATGGTTCAAAATATATTTAATGCAATGCAAAACTCACGTGAAATGAAAACTTTGAGTCGAGAAATTTTTGAACCATTTTTGATCAAATATAGCTAATATAGATTTATATACTGAATGCTGGTAATTTAACTCACTTCAAAAATTATAATAACAGGTAAGTTAAGTAAACCATATAAAATAATATCCTTTTTCAGTCAAGATTCGATGTTTGGGAACTAAGATTTTTTGAATTCAAAGTACAATTTGGGCAGTTTTTTTCATGCTTCATTTTCTCGAAATTCTATGAGTATCATTTTACCACAAAAATATTTAGGTCATAGAAGTTTTTGTTCCAGTTTACCAATAAACATTTACTTTCGAAAAGAAATTTTTTTTACAAAGCTCAATGATTTTCGAATTTTCTTTCCTCACAGTGAAAAAGAAATCAAAACTTTTCTATTAAAAAGTTTTCAAATCGCGTGAGTTATTTTATAAGTTTTCTTGAGAAAAAATTTGTGTTTAATTGCTAATGTATTATTTTGAAATCCTTCAAAATGTGTTAATATATTCTGAATTTTACATATTACATATTTTATGTATTAGGATATATTAATTTGTGAAACTCATTTTTCTCATAAAAAATTATATGAACTGTTTTCTTGATTAAAAAAAAAATACGTCTGTTATTCTCGATACAAGAAATCACCCCTTAATTCAAGATGGCGGACTACCTGCAAAAGGTGGATGGTCGAAAACTTGGATTAAAGCTTTCTATATAGAACCCTAAAGATGGCAAAAAAAAATTTTCTTACACAATAAATTGCAATAATACCTAAAGGAATCCGACTTAATATACTGGACTAATATTGAAGTTTTCAAATCTTTCAGACCACACTCCATAATTACTGATAATTACTCTCTCCTTTTAATCGACTTGTGAAATTCTATTTATGATTGAAGTTTTAGTTATCTTAGTTCGTGATTTTCCTATTTTCTAGTTCCTATAGTAAATCATTGTGGAATATAAATAGGCATTTGTGTTAATGATGTGTTTAGCTTGTTGAACTAAATTAAAATTTTTAGGACTTGTAAAATGTATTCTGGAAATCGCGACCTTGGTATCTACCCCCAAATTTATAACTAGAATGTCATCTAATCTTGTCAATGTAAGACGATCAAAAATATGTGTAATCAAATCGAAATTTTAAAGTTGATGAGTGTTTTTATGGACATAACAGGCCTTTTTGTGTGTGAACATTAGTTATTTTCAAGTGAGTTCTTGTCACTTTTTGACGTAATAACTTTTCAGGGTACAGTGTGAACTTACAAATGAGGGGAAGTTTAGCGTAACGCGTAACGCTGAAACACTGTCAGGGGAAGTGCGGGCTTCCCCGTCTCTAACTATCTTCCTCCCTCCTTCGCTCCCCACTGAGAGCGGTATGTAGCGGTGACTAGAGGCATCTGGCACATGCGCACTATGGTATTTGTTTGTTTCTGCTTTACACGGATCGAAAAAATTTTGTATTTGTTGAAGGAATGGAAAAAATGATTAACAATGTAAGAAACAAAATAATGAAGAAGTGTCATCTTTATATTTTTTATTACTTGCGATGATTAGTTTTTGAAAATAACATTTTGTATTTAATATAAGCTTATTTTATATGATGGGAATTAATAAAGGAAGTACGAATTGTTTGTCTAAATGTTTATCGTAAACAATCGCCCAGTTTAACATTCTTCTATTCATAGACACACTTATTCTGTCTGGAATCGACTACAAATGTCTTGCCCGCGTCTCCTTGATGTCATATTCTTCAAATTGAGAACAACTGTTACTTATCAGGAGAATTTCGATACACAATTGTGTCTAATTATTTTGAGTGATTGTTCAAATAAGAACAACTTTAATTTCCAGCATATGGAGTTATCACTTTTACCGGGTGTCCTACGAAGGCTTTAGAAAACAAATGAAGCGTTATGCCTTTGTTGGATAAACGTTTGCCCTCTTTTCTCCCCTCCATTTCCTACAATTATTCTTTCTGTTTCACCTGACGAACTTTCTCCGAATACCACCCTCTACTTTTTCCGAATTCAAGCCAGTCTCCTTCGGTTTCTTTTGCCTCTAGCAGTGAAAGATCTTGGAAGATAGCAAGAACTTTTAAAACTTTTTCAGCTGCCAGACTGCCATTTTTAAAAAAAAATTTTTGTTAAATGAATCGAAATCCAAAAGAAAAGCCTAGATCGATAGAATTCTTTTTCAAGTTATTCAATAGTTTTGAAGATAAATTTCATCTCATGGAGTACGTGTTGTGTACTACGCTTTAGTATGAATTTATTCATTAAGTTATAAAGTTATGGGGAATCTCCTTCCCACAGAAAGTCAATATTTCATATATGCAGAGCGAATCTACCTAGTATAAAAAATAGCGTAAATGAAAATCTCATATCGAATGCCAATGCATTAGAATTTAGTTGCATATATTGTGGAAGACTCTGTATAATTTGCTAATACCAACCGCAATAATAATAAAGAATAATTTACAGATGATTCTTTTACCTTTTTACGTAGAAATTGAATATGGTAATAACCTAATTTCCATGATGCTTTTAGAATAAGGAAAAAAACATAATTAATTATTTATCATGACACATACGCATGTAGACCCTGGTTTGAAATACAATCCCAAAAAAATAAAATCCCACATTTTCCGAGTAAACATTTGTGTTGTTATAGCCCGTATCATAAAAATTGGAGAGCATAAATAAAACTCGACTGATACACTTTATACGACAAATACATTATACTGTGTAATAAAAAGTTCAAGTATTTTATGTCGCAATGAATGATCGTTCTTAGTGGGGGCACATTAACATCTTTCCATGAACGACAAGCATGCCTATCTTGTGAAATACTTTCATAAAAATTGATGGTATGAGAAAAAAGGTATACCTACATAATTTATAGCTAAAATAGGATTTAAAAATTATTCTTAAGGCAATAGGCCCTGCCATAATTACATTCTTTTTATTGCAGAGATTTAAAAAAGAGATTGTTTAATTAATTTGCTATAATGTTGCAATTTGCATCCTATAATTATAATTTTATTTCTTTCTTTTTCAGGACTTGACGGTAACAGACGACACCGTTCTTGAGGATCATAACGAAGATCCGAGCCTCGTGCAAATGCGCCTAATTGGAGATGGAGGTGAGTAGTTCAGGCGATTACTAAATCTTCATTTACGTATAAGTGATTCTTCCGAAAATATGATTTTACAGAGAAAAAAGCTGGAAGAAATCATTATATTTTTATACTCATAAACCTCTTTTCTCTTTTATTGAAAACTGATACAACGCAATAATCTAGAGAGCAAATTGATTTCGGGGATCATTACAGAATATTATTAAATAACATAACCAGGAAGATGAAAAACAGGAATTTTAGCAACTATCGAAGAAAAAACTGAATAAGGTAAAATTATAATTGCGGAAGAATCATCCTTACACTCCTTTATTCCCGATTATGTAAGCCTAAAGCCAAAGAGTTTGATAATTACGACTAAAAGCATTTGATATACTTTTTGACTAATGTGAACTGAAGTTGCGAACACAGATCAGTGCTACACTCCCTTCCACTCTACTATAAATTTGTTAGAAACTTTGTAAAGTTGTACTATCTCCAATCTTGAATAAAACTTCTTTCTATAGTCGTGGAGAGCATCATGAGAGGCGAGGTCGTCGGCATGACGCCCAGGAGGTCGAGGTCATCGACTGCTTTGAGCCACACGCTGGCCATGGTGAGTGAAAAAAACAAGCATTTTCATTCTATAAAAAAAGGAGATAAAAAATGAATGCATTGAAGAACATGATTTACATGAATGGTTGCCTTTTTTATTATATTTTACTAATTAGGCTGCATTAGGAGATTGGAAAATATCCTTTCAATGATTTGCGGCAATTCTATTCCTTGAATGAAATATAAAAAATGCTTGAGATCTCATTCTAAATGATGTTTTTTTTTTATAGTAGGGATTCATCAAATAAAATTTCGGGAAGAGTTCGATATACTTCGAGTCTGGGAGTAAAGGGAAGGCGAACAGAATTGAAAAAGAATGTCAGGGATTCTCCTTCCCAAGCATTACATCCAATCTGGGTTCAAAGTAGATATGTCGGAGGAGTTGAATCCGAAGTTGAATCATGTTTTTAAATCAAGCGATAACCCCGTCAAGATAGGCGTAAAATGTATCTATGAGATGGGAATAATTGTGTGACAAATGATCGAATACATTTGCGTAACGAGCACTCTCGGAATTAATGACTCTGTTACTAACCACAACGACTTTCAATTATCCAGCTTTATAAAAGTGGGCGAATCTCTCATACTTTTTCCAACTTGCACAAAAAAAGAGAGTCAGTGGACGTTTGCACACTACCGTTATAAGTGTGCAAATAACGTATAATCAATGCTTATTAGGGTGCTCCAAAAATTTGTTTTCGTATTTTTATGCGAAACGTCCGGAAATTTGTTCGAATCCACAAAATATAAACGCATTTTTTTTTGAAAAAAAAAATATTTAGAGATGGCGCAAGCCCCATGAAGTTAGACACATATTTCACGTCAGAAAAAAAGACGTTTTTTAAATTCTATTCAGAATTCTCAATATTAGGTGAAGCGAGTTCGAAATTCACCATTTCTCTTTAGAATTAGTCACAGAATGCGAATAAAATATTACTTTTCAAATATCACCCCCATAAGTCTGTTTTACAGGGTCCCTACGGTTTTTTCGCAGATTGTTTCAAATACATACTACTTTATACTGTTAATTAGATTTTTATTTAAATTGTTTAAAGAATTAATTATTGTTTTTGGCAACTTTCTTCAAGAAAAGGGTTAGAAAGTCAAAGTTTTTTCTGAAATTTCCAACTTATTTTGAACGTTTCAGTTGAAGCGAGGTAATAATCATTTGAAGTTAACAAAAATATTTGTTTCAACAATTCGTTATTAATTGTAACAATATTCTTTTAGAACAATACTACAATGTTGCAGTTTTATCTGAAATTTCCAACTTTTTGTCCACTTTTCACTTAAAGAAAGTAATTATTCTGTTGAATTTAGCAAAAATAATTGTTAAAACAAATTGTAAATGTTTAAAGTTATCTTATAGATTAATACTACATAGTTGCGGTTTTTTCCTGAAATTTTTAACTTTTTATCACTTTTCAATTAGATTAACGTAATAATGAATTCAAATTTTAAAAATGATTGTTTCAACAAAATATTATCTTTGCTAATAATATTGTCTTTACTTATATAAAATTGCGAGTTTTTCCTAAATTTTTAACTTTTTGCCCCCTCCTCACTTGAAGTAAGTTCATATTTAAATAAATTTAACAAGTTATTATTGTTTATGACTTTCTTCTCTTAGTTTCAAGTAAATTATTTTTGTTCCTTTCCCAATGTTCAAAAAAATTAAAACAACAAACTGAATTCATTCAGTGGAATTTGAATTTCGAATGTTCTACTGAAATTATGGATCTTCAACGGAAAAATGGAATTTTTAAGAAAGTAATTCAACTTTCAACCAAAGAGTTGAATCTTCGACCTAAAAATATAAATTTTTAATCAACAAAATTAATGTTTTAATGAAAAGTTTAATGGTTGATATTAAAAAAAAAAAATTTTATTTGAATGAAAAATATTCTAACTTAACCAACAATTAAATAAATTTAATCGAATTCAATCTAAATAAATTTCATTCAAATCCCATTCAGTGCAATGTTGAACATTTCAGAAAAAATCACAATTTTCTAGCACTTATCTAAGGTCACTAAGTAAAAAGTGAGGTAAGAATTGATGCAATTTAACAAACATGCTTATTTAAACAATTTATTATTGTTTATAAACATTTTGATTTTGATTGAATTTGACGGAATTCATTCAATCGTTGGTTAAATTAGATTGTTTTTTTTTTTTAATAAAATTCTTTCTTGAAATATCAACCGTTATATTTTTGAATAAAAATGTATATTTTCATGTCGAAAATTCAACTCTTTGGTTGAAAGTTCAACTACTTTTTTAAAAATTCAATTTTTGCGTTGAAGATCCATAATTTTAGTAGAAAATTTGAAATACTAATTGCACTGAATGAATTCAGTTTATTCCGTCTTAATTAATTTTTAGCACTAATCTAAGAGAAGAAAGTCATAAACAATAATAATTTTTTAAAACAGTTATTCTTGTTAAATTAAATTAAATATGAACTCACTTCAAGTGAAAAGGGGGCAAAAAGTTACAAATTTTAGAAAAATACGCAAGTTTCTATCATCAAGCAAAGGAAATGTTCTTAGCAATAATAAATATTTTATTATTCAAACAATTATTCTTTCAACATGAATTAATTATTACTTTAATCTAATTGAAAAGTGATAAAAAGTTCAAAATTTCAGGAAAAACCCGCAACTATGTAGTATCGATTTAGAAGAAGATAGCTATGAACATTTACAATTTATTTAAACAATTATTCTTGCTAAATGAAATTGAATAATTTCTTACTTCAAGTGAAAAGTAGACAAACAGTTGAAAATTTCAGAAAAAACGCAACTTTGTAGCATTATTCTAAGGGAATATTGTTATAATGAATAACAGATTGTTTAAACAATTACTTCTGTTGATAATAATTGATTATTACTTTGCTTTAACCGAAACGTTGAAAATAAGTTGAAAATTTCAGAAAAAAACCTTGACTTTCTATCCCTTTTCGAAGCGAAAGTTGCTAAAAACAATAATAAATTGTTTAAAAAATTCAAAGAAATATCTAATTATGATCATAAAGTCGTATTTCATGTATTTGAAACAATCTGCTTTAAAAAAAGTGCAAAAAAATTATAATTTGTGCCAAAATCTCTAGAACCCCATTTTTTCACTTATGGGAGTTTTTTGGGACCCTATAAAACAGACTTATGGGGGTGATATTTGAAAAGTAATATTTTATTCGCATTCTTTGACTGATTATGAAGAGAAATGGTGAATTCCGAACTCGATTCACCTAATATTGAAAGTTCTGAATAAAATTTACAAAAATGTATTTTTTTCTTATGTAAAATATGTATTAAACTTCATGGGGCTTGCGCCACCTCTAAATATTATTTTTTACAAAACAAAAAAAATTCATTTCTAATTCATTTTTGGAACACACTTATGCTTATTAATTTCATCGAAATGGGGAAATCAAATAGAGGAAGTTCAACTTATGTACTTCATTACCTCTGCATATATTCAAGAGATATGAAAGGAATATACAATCTTTCTGAGTGAATAAACCTTGAAGATATTGTATGGAATCTCGATTCCATAAGTACTGAGAACCCAAACGTAGAAATGATTCGAACTTGAAATGTCAAAAAGTCCGCCCTAACGACTGTAACTTTGGTAGGTTGTTGTTGTTCTTCATTAATTTATAAACGAATCGGTCACGCCTCTGAGGTATTCAATAGGGGGATAGAGATTGTGATGACCTTACTACATATATTTGAGAATATGCATTACTAAATTATTTTCTAGACTCAACAAAAATAAGAAAAATATTGTTTTGAATCTGCGGGTCCAGATGAAGTGTCACGAGTTCTCGGGCAAGGCCGAGCCTAGTGAAAGCTTCCCTTTAATACAGCAATCGATAAAGTTGTGCTTGCCGCTTGCTCGTGCTCATACATGAGAATCAAAAAAGGTCGGAATAGAATCCGTTGCTATCCAAGCGACCAACCTCTCTTTACCTTTTTTTACTATTTCCTACATCCTGTTTCTCCACTCGTTTGTTTTTTCTTTTCCATTCTTCTTCTACCTCGCTTTGCTCGAGTTCACGACGAGAAACTGACGTATAATTCGAATCAGCGAAATTTGTTCGGTCTACAGTTTTTATTTCTGGTCGAGGTATCACAGGGCCAGTTGAGCATAAATTGATCTTGTTTTTCCTATCCCCGGATATTTGTTTATTATCGTTAAGTAGTGCACTTCAAAAATGCTTTTTCTTTATAACAGCAGGAAGAACTTATTCATGTATTGATTCCAACCAACATTCATTTACCCTCTTCAAAAATTGCCCTCAGAGACATTTCTTAATTAAAGTGTCAGCAGTATGCCCATATCACCACCGGCATTAATTTTCCCCCATTCGCGTGGTAAGTCTTGAAGGGGATGACATCGGTATGGAAAAATATTTTTAAGTCACCCCTTCATATTTTATTACGAGTCGTGTATCATAGGATTACATTAGTACAGAAACTCTACGGAAGAAAATCTCTCAGATATGAAAGAATATACCATCCTTTTTCACCATCCGCACATGCCAGGAATGAAATCAATTCCTTGAACTACTTCTGGGGATAATCCGCCCATTGTCTGATGGAGGGATGAAACTTTTGCAGATTCCCTGGAAGATAGAAAGTAATTTATGGGTCATTGGAGAAATAATAAGGATAGACTAGATCAATATCGAAGCCCAGTACTCCAGTAACTTTGATTTAAAATTGTCAATTGCCACCAAGGAATGTAAAATGGAGAAACTAATGATTTCTCTAGAATCATCTGATGGAAAAGGAATAACCTGCGGGAAAACATATAGAATATTGCTCTTGAGTATATTTCTTCAAGTTTATTATTCGTGAACTGTTTTTTTTTACGACACAGAGAAGAATGGATGTTTTATGGGATATGCATCTTAAATCTCAGGTCTATGCGTTGGCCCATCCCGTGATTGTTACACAGCTGACCGAATTTCGATTACGCATCAGTAAATCTCCCAAGCGGAAGGAAATAACAGAGCCAGTGTCCTTGTCCAGGGTGGCGACTTGACCGGAAAACTGGGAATTTTTTTGACCTGGGAAAAACCGGGAATTTTATTGACCGGGAAATGACCGGGAATTTTTTTTGACCGGGAAACAACCGGAAATATTATTGACCGGGAAACGACCGGGAATCAAAACCAGGAAACGACCGGGAATTTCATTGACTGTGAAATTACCGGGAATTTTATTGACCGGGAAACGACCAGGAATTTTATTGACCGGGAATAAAAACCAGGAAACGACCGGGAATTTTATTGACTGGGAAAAAATGACCAGGAATTTTATTTAACGGGAAAGAACCGGAAATTTGATTGACCAGGAAACGACCGGGAATCGTATTGACTGGAAATGAAAACCAGGAAACGACCGGGAATTTATTGACCGGGAAAAAACCGGGAAACAACCGGAAATTTTATTGGCCGGGAAACGACCGGAAATTGTATTGACCGGGAATAAAAACCAGGAAACGACCGGGAATTTTATTGACTGGGAAATGACCGGGAATTTTATTGACCGGGGAAAAAACGGGAAACGACCGGGAATTTTATTGACCGGGAAATGACCGGGAATTTTATTGACCTGGAACATTCCTTCTACTGAAAAAATACGAGAATGCATTACTTGCTTTTTATGAATCAAGGAGATATCTTATCATTTGATATAAAGAATGTAACGTTCCTTTGATATGATTATCAAAAGATTTTAATACATCTATACTTCATGAGAGGAAGAATTTATATTTTTTTCTTAGGTGAGAAAACGATTCGCTTCTTTGCTCTGTGAGATATTTTTAGCTGACTTACATTTGATAATCGAATTAATGGTAGCCCAAACATACAGAAAGAATCATTGTCGAAAAAAAAAATGTTTTTATCGCGTGTCATTTGCTTTTCCTCATTCATCTATCTTGGGACGAAGGAATTTGAAAAAATCGTTCTTCCAAGTAAAAAATTCGGCACAATTTTCCCTCTTCTCAATTTTGAATTATTTCGATTCAAAATCCACCTCTTGTTGAAATTGTAACTACTTTCTTAAAAATCAGTTCATCTTTTTCTGGTGAAAATTCAAGTATTAAATTGAACATTGATTTTTCAATTAAAAAAAAAAAAAAAAAAAAAAAAAAAAAAAAAAAAAAAAAAAATTACTCTGGGGCAAATATTAAATTTTTTTTTGAAGATTTTTTTT
>WSXT02192713.1:0-19584 GCA_011762715.2 Neuroterus valhalla
GGGGGTCTCAAAACGTGGACATTTGACAAAAACCAGGGGGGGGGGGGGGTCAGATTTTACACAAATCTAATACCTTCTCTGATGAGAATGTAAAAATCTATAAATTCGTTATCATTAATTTTCCGATTTGAGGCGTAGTTTTTATTTAATCGTAATCAAAAAAATGAAGCATGAAAAAATCTCGATCGAGTGCGTAGCATGCGATACGCGAAGAAAATGCATTTGTTAGAGCCGGAGAAGCTTTAAAAAAAGAGAATTCACCATCATCAAATTGAAGTGGTCCTCATTGTGCTTTCGAGTTTCGAAAGCTCTATACACAAATTAAGTAAAGTACAAAAACCGATCGCGGAGCACGAGATCCGACAGACGCGCGCCCTAGGCGCGTTCAAACTTGCGAGCGGAGCGCGCGACACCATCCACACTATGGATGTAAATGATGTAATAAACAGGTGTTCCCTTAACGTATTACTATGTTTATCTCCTGGACGTAAAATGTCAGGACTAATCTACACTCCCCAAATTCTCACAGTATATGCACAATTGCACATACATACTTTATTTATAAATTTTATTTATTATCTGGGCACTATGTTTTTCACTTGAGTTTTCAATCTGATGATTGAAGCAGGTTGATTCTTATTATGGACCATGATTCTATTTCAGCATTCCCGGGAAAACGGTTTGCGTGGATTTTTAATCAAGGTGAGAAAACGAAAAAAAAATTGCCAAGTTTCCAAGTGGCAAGGCATACGGTGAAAATTCTTTGTCTTGCTTCCGATTCGAATTGACCCCTAATCAAGACATATTGGAGACTAAGTAAAGACATGTTTCGACGTCTTATTTTTTAGAAGGAACCAGACTTTATTTCATGCCTGAAGACGAATTTCTTTGTCTTGGAGATGAATTCTCATTTCTTGAGTCGAATTTTTATGTTTTAAGGTAGTAAAATTTTTTGGTGGATCTATCGAAATTCTTGTCTGTTTTTGCGTACTTCTTACGGTTTAGGATATCCTTATAAACAACGACAATTTTTATCTTTTTGGAGCTACTGTTTAGCGCTATAGTTGTGAAGATCCACAGATTCTAAATTCTCAACTTGAAAATATCTAATTCTAAAAATTGGACAATTTTTTCCCCTTTTGATTTCAATCCGCGCCAATTCTGTGAGCTATCTTATTCCTGCGTCCAGAAAGGTTCGTTTTGAAACAAGTTCACGCTGACTTGACGAAGACCATAAAAGTGAAACTTTATTGTAAGTCTCGTCTCAATTTTGAGACGCTGCCAGACATGATCATCTTGACGACGAATTCAAGACTAAATACAGAGTCGAATTCAAGTTGGAGCAGTTTTAATCGGGTGGCGCGAGACTTGATGGTAATTTTTTTCAAGTGCACATTTTTAAAATTGTTCAAATTTGAAGAAACGACGAGAAAAGAAAGGAAAGGACGAGTTCGTTAACCAGCTATTTTGGATGAAAAATCAAGGAGGGGGAGCATTTTGAAAATTTTTTTTGACTTTTTTTTCAAGAATCAAAAATTGCAAGCACAATTTCTTGTAGCACTTAAAAAGTGAAACAATTTATTCCTATCATTTTTTTCGATAAAAACAAAATTGTCAGAGTTGTGGCATTTTCAAAATTCAAAAATATAAACGAAAATGAGAATTTGCAGCGAAATGAAGCAAGATTGAAAAGAAAGTGAAAGACCAAAAAGCTGCAAGTTATTCCTCTAACGTTTATACGTATCTCACGTCGTTTGGCGTCAAATTGGAAATATTGATTTTTCCATAACATTTTCGATGGGTAAAACCAGAATCAATGGTCACGTATGGTTTTCAGTTTTGATGCTGACCAGATATTCTGGCCTGGGCCTGGCCAAAAATTTGACGCTTTTTTTGGCTAGCCCCAGGCCAGAGAATCTGGTCATACACTAGTTATATGGACTGGTCAGCCGCTCTTCATTGGCTGGTGACTCTCAAGTTGATGGGAAAAGTCTTGTATTGATAGTGTGATCAAACTTCCAATTTTTTGTTCTGAAACAGCTGATCAGCGCCAGTCCTCGGCCAGACAAGACTCCCGGACCAAACTTCAGATTTCTTGTTCTTGGATAGCAGAGTAGCTCCAGTTCTGGGCTAGATGAGATTTTTCAGACTAGAAGGTCTAGATCAAGTCTGACTTTGGTTAAACTAGCACCAGACCTGGGTCAGATCAGGCCTTCCAGACCAGAAGTCTAGATAAAGCCTGATCTGGGCTAGACCTGACACCAAATTGCCATGAGATTTTTCCACACGGGGATTCATACGCCACTGGCTGTTTTTGTCAAATTTAACTTTTCTTTAACCAACGGCCATTGGCATAAACATCCAAAAGCGGCTTTATATTTCGAGAGATCTCAATATTATCTTCAAAATTCAGGGACACCGTTCGAAATATGTAAGGCGACGTCTGTAGTGACGACACAAATTTTACTTTGTTCATACGATAAAAATTCTACACTGAGAAAAAAATTTTCTTCGTTCAAGAGGATTCCTCTTATTTTGATTCGAATTTTCCCTCTACAATATGATATGAAAATTATTCCTCTTAATTTGAGAGTATTGATTTCTCTTGAAGAGGAATATTCTCAAATGAAGAGGATCCTCTAATACGTTTCAAATGCAATCCTCTGTTTTGGAGAGTATTTCATCTAACTCTATATACGATACATTATAGGTTAGGTTTCTTTTTCAAATAAATACAAATATAGTTTTAATGAGAACAATATGGAAATTTATTCAAATTACTTAATACTAATTACAATAAATGCTAGATATGATCTATATCAGAACTGAATGATAAAATAATTACTATTAATCATATATTATTATATAATACTTCATTGTGTGTAGCCTCTTCCATATAGTGTTCAATTCATTAATATTTTTTGTTAAATCAGAACATTTTGAATCTGATCTGACTCCTTATCAAGATTATTTTTGTTTTGCATTCAACCTTTGTGATGCATTTTAAAACAGATGTAACAGAGAAGTAAAGGAAAAATTGATGAGATTGATGTTTTTTTAAATAAAAAAAAATAATACGTTGAGGTTTACGTTTCAAAAATTACATTATTGTTTATTTTGGATAATAACAAAATGGTTGATTTATTATAAAAAAAATTTTTAAACTTCTGCAGAAACAACGTAAGTATATAATTTTATGTTTACAAAATAATTTTGTTGAGCCAACAGATCTGATCATTTTCAAATTTAGCAAAAGTATATTCTTTTGAAACTTCTACCTCAACATACTTTTTTCCAAAATTTAAATCTTAACCTCATCATGTTTCTCCTTACTTATCTTCATCTGTTTTTAAAAATGGTTTATAATGTTCAATGCAAAACAAAAAAATAACTCAATAATCTACAAATAATCTTGAGATACCATTCATAAGAACAACCATACCTTCTGTGAGTTTTTCAAAACCCTCCAAGATCTCTCTAATATCTTCTGATTTGCATTCCATGGATAGAAGCTCTACCAATGCTGCCCTTTTTAGATCCCAGTTAGCAAATAAAGCATGAAGTGCATTGGGAAATCTCTTTTTGAAATCGATTTCGAGCTACAAAAAAGTAATGAGTGGAATAAAGACATACTTAATTCTAAGATAAATCACTTCCAAAGATTTCAGTCTTCATAGTATTGATATACAAGGGCATGTATCGATTTTCGGCTGAAGTTAATGTTCTAAGGCAAAAGGTATAAGTTAATTGTCAGTTTTTTTCCCCTCTGGCCGAGGCTCTAAATTTTCTTTCAGCCTTTTTTGTAATTATTTTGCTCAAATTTTACATAAATTTTTTCATACAAACACATCATGCTTTCTACCTTCTGACTCCAAATTCAGTTGCGATGAATTGAGTTCTTTGTCCGATTCTTCATTCAAAAGAACATCACCCGATTTTTCCAACTTGGTACAACGCACAGTGAGCCAGAATCCAGAAAAGCTGGCCAAAAGTAAAAAAAAGTATTTTTTTTTTTACCAATAAGTTTTCGTGAGGGTTCTAGTGACCTTTTTTTTCGTTCCAAAAAATTTCATCGCAGAGAGTTGTCTTTGCAGCACGGGAGCACGGTGCGAAGTTGACTACTTCTGCGCGCAGATGGATGCTTTCCGAACTGCCTCAAACGTTTGTAAGAATAAACGGTGTTTATTGATGACTTACGCATCCATTCGAGTTCTTGAAACAAGTTTTGCAGCCTTTACTAATGTGTCATACCGGAGTGCAGTTCGAAAATGAAAATCGTTTGCGTATTTATTTATAAATAGTATTAAAAGTGTAAAATATTTCACCTCGATAGAGGGTGAAACATTACCTTTTACCAAGGATGAAAGTGCATTGTTCATCAGTGTTCTTACTGAATTATTCGTAAAAACTGTTGTACGAACATATTCGAGTAAAATTTAGGAAAATGCAGCTGCAGATAGCTGCATATTCGGCTCTTAAATCGAATTTCTTGATCGAACGTTCCGAAAAGATACGACCAGACGTGACGCATCTCATCTGATCTCGGCTCACGGCTAGGCTTCAACTTGCTCCATAGTGCAGTCCAACTTCATTCGTTTCCGAAAATTTTTCAAAAAATATAAGTGAGTGCTTCGACATTTTTTTACGAGGTGCATTAAAATTTTCACGTTCCTGATTTGTTTCAAAACAACCGGCAAACGGAATCTTCTGAGGAAGGTAAATCAAATTAATTTAATCTTTCAATTTATGTTACACGCAGAGCGTAATTTTTTTGAAGTGGTTACACTGCACTAGACTGAAAGACTTTTCTTTTATCAAACTAGGTCACCAGTGTTTCATTCAAATTTGAGTTCGCTGAATTCAATCACGGTGACAGCAATTTTTCTGAATTAGCTCTAGTTTTTGAAATTTTTAATTCTTAAAATTCCAGGGTCTTAGACCAAGAAGAAACATATTTTGTTGAATTTTCTACCAACATTTTAAATTTATATTATTGAATACTTATATTTCCGATAAGATTATACTGAAGCATCGGAGGAAAAATATCCCTAAATATTTCATAAATTGTTCGATTTAGGATGTTTCTTCATCATTTTTGGCGAAAAAATTGACAATTTGATCGATTTGTCAAATTCTTTGTATGAAATAGCATAGTGTTTATATTCGATTTATATATTTCTCATATAAAATAATTTGGAATATTTAATCCACATTCAGATGATTATAAAGAAATTTGTATATTAAAGGCCTATGAACCTAGAACTCGAAAAATTCAATATCCAAGAAAGTAAAGCTTATTCGGGAAAGTGACTAGCACCATTGATTTTGACGTACTTAAATTATCTCAAAAACCGGGGCCTCAGTTTGACGGTTTTTCTCAACTAGCAGAGCGTTTTTAAAAATTTCATCTATATAGAATTTAATAGAATTTCGGGTAAATTTCCAATCATAAAAATTTAAAGAAACTCTAAAAAGGGACGGAGGAGAATAAAGAGTTATTATCTAATCCATCTGATTTCGTGATGCCTTAAAAAGTTGCCTTATTTCACTCCTTGTCATTAATAGATACTATAATGTTGGAAAATGTCTTTAAACAATGATATAATTAATTTTTTTAATATTTTTGACTCCGGATTCGTAACGACCGAGACTGGAAATCCCCTTATACCAATTTGGAAAGGATAAAAAAAATTGATTAGGCATACTCGACTGCCATATTGCATCCGCCATTTTGTTATAGACATTTTGAATTCAGATTCGTAATCAGCGACCCCGAACATCCCTTAATACCAATTTGTGAATAAATCAAAAATTTATTTAGCATACTCGATCGCCATTTTGGATCCGCCATTTTGTTTTTGGAAATTTTGACTCACAATTCGTAATGAGCGACCCTGAAAACCTCCATATACCAATTTGGGAATAAATCAAAAATTTATTTAGCATACCTGACCACCATTTTGGATCCGCCATTTTGTTTTTAGAGATTTTGATTCCAGATTCGTGATCAGCGACCCCAAAAACCCCCTAACACCAATTTGGGATTGGGTCAAAAATTTATTTAGCATACTTGGCCGTCATTTTGGATCTGCCATTTTGTTTTTGGAAATTTTGACTTTGGATTCGTAATAAACGACCCTGAAAACCCCCTTATACTGATTCGGAAAAAAAAGAAAATTTATTTAGCATACTCGTCCACCATATTGAATCTGCCATTTTGATTTTGAAATTTCGGACAATGGATTTGTAATCAGCGTCCCCAAAATTCCTGAGTCAGAAAACTTGGCCCATTTTATGAACATTTTCTACTTTTGGCCAGCTTTTCGGGATTCTGACCCACTGTGCAACGGTATGTTCTCTGAAAAATGAAGAACAACAAACGTGATAGAGGAATGCATGCGAGTGTTGTATACACGGGAATGGAGAAAGGGATATTATATTAATGGAATCATATATAATCTGTACACTACAATACCACATGCATAGATAAATGGACGAACTGAACATTTACTTACTTTTAAACGACTTCACGTACATACTGAGGCCCAAGTTTTCTAAGAATGTAATCAGTTCTTCATCCATCCTTGCTGAAGTTCAACAGTTCACTCAAATTTGACTGAATTTGACACTAGACTAGTAGGTTATAACGGTCGTTTGACTGCGCATGCGCAAATTCGGATCTGAGAGTAATTCCTCTACAAATTAGAGGAATATACTCAATCCGAAAGGAAAATGCAAAAGGCTTCCTTTCGCCATCTCTCCTCTCAAAAAAAAAAAAAATGGAAAATCCTCTCATTTATAGAGGAATATTCACCTTTTGAGAGGAAAATGTGAGAGGTTTCAAGAAGTGAAATTTTCCTCTCAAATTAAGAATATTTTTTTCTCGTCGTACTAGTTCGTTCTGATCTAGAACGCTCAAGCCTTGTTTCCAAGTTTGAGTTACATTCGAAGCTGAAAATTAATAAAATGCAGACACGCATTAGGAATTGTTGGCTCTATATCAACTCATCTAATATTACATATATAATTTTATACTCTTCCATCAATAAATTTGAATATATGTGTTTCAAAATTTTCCAGGCCGGCACAATTTCAAATTATTATTAAAACATCAACAAAGGAATAACTAGTAATTTTTCATGGAAAACCAGAATGAATCATCTGGAAAAGAAGAATCATTAATCTTATTATATGAATAATAATCATTTTTAATATTATTGTTCTGTGCATGGATCGACTCTTATAACGAAAATTCTATTGAACTTCAGATAGTCAATACGAAAAACTAAGAATCCTGATAAAGAAAAAATATGAGAGGAGGGTCCGTGGCTGGATCTTGAGCATCATTAAACCAAGTCTGGTAAGATGATCCTGGGGACTATCGATGATCTGCTAGCACGGTGGGATGACAGGAATATGAATTAAGTGAGATGGGACCGGTTCGGTGGACCATTTGTGACAGATTTCGAGTGGACGATGCTCACAGGACCGACCATCTCGCAGGTATTTAGTTTCTCGGTGTCATGTCCCTTTTTACGCGTCCGCGCCTTTCGACAAGTCAGAACTCTAAACACGTCCTAGTTGGTTCCCTCGTGCACGGCACAGCTCTATCTGACGGAGCAACAAGATTCCTTTTTGTATGTAGACGAGCTTCAAAACACTCAGAACCTTCTTTTTAACGAAGTCTTCTATCTAACGAGTCATTCGATATCGAGGGTCTAATCCACTTCCTATCACAACTTGGGGATTGACTCTTGTTTCGTAATATCTGCGCTAATCTGTGCACGATCACTCGAGGGCTGATGCTAGAGGTGAATTAAGTATCAGACTTGATAAAGATCAAATCAAATCTTTTCTCGACCGTCAAATTATATGTGAGAAGATATTATGCAGGTCTTATGGTGCATTTTCAATGAACTTAAGTGAATTTAATAAATAGGAATTAAAAAAAAAACATGCTGGAAACGTGGTTTGTTTGTACAAATTTAGTCATGAGGAGTAATAATAATAAATAATACAAATACCGGAATCAAAATAATTTTGAAATTGAAACATTCAATTTTTGAGTGAATCCATGTTAAGGAGAGATAAGGTAATTGAGGATATGATTATATTCCCTTAGGTTCTTTGAAAAAGGCACTCAGTGTTAGCCGAAACGTCAAATGAATGAACAAACATTGAATCAGTTTCATTTTTTATTTTACAGAAAGATCATAAGACCTGCATAAATCTCCTCACACACAAGTTAGAGGTGAAGTTTGATATGTTGGATACCATGTGAAGAGTGTAGATTAGGGTGGTCCAAAAATACATTAGAAAATTTTTTTTCGAATTTTTATGCAAAACGCCCTGAAATTTGTTCGAATCCATAAAAAAACAAACGCATGTAAGAAAAAATAATAATAATATTCAGAGGTGGCGCAAGCCCCATGAAATTTGACACGTATTCGCCATAAGAAAAATAGACGTTTTTGTATAAATTTTATTCAGAATTCTCAATATTAGGTGAATCGAGTTTGGAATGCACCATTTCTCTTCAAAATTAGTGACATAATGCGAATAAAATATTACTTTTCAAATAGCGACCCCATAAGTCTGTTTTATAGGGTCCCGAAAAAACCCCATAAGTGGGAAAATTGGTTTTTCGAGTTTTTGACGCTAGTTATTATTTTTTTTTTTTGCTGTTTTGTTTTCAACGCAGATTGTTTCAAATAAATGGAATACAATTCTAAACTGATGACTATATGTTCATTCAAATTTTTAAAACCATTTATAATTGTTTTTAACAACTTCCTCTTAGAAAAGGGTTAGAAAGTCAAGGTTTTTTCTGAATTTTTCAACTTATTTTCAACGTTTCTGTTAAAACGAGGTATTAATCAAATAAAGTTACCAAAAATATTTATGTAAACAATTTGTTATTAGTTATAACAATATTCTCTTAGAATAATGCTACAAAGTTGCGGTTTTTCCTGAAATTTTCAATTTTTTGGACACTTTTCACTTGAAGTGAGGTAATATTCATTTTAATTTGACAAAAATAATGGTTCAAACAAATTATTATTGTTTATGGCTTTCTCCTCTTAGATAAGTGATAAAAAGTTGCGACTTTTTCTGAAATGTTTAACTTTGCTTCACCTTTTTAGTTGTGAACAAATGATGAATAAACATTAGAGAGAATAATTTTCTAAATAGTATTGTATTGTTTTGAGTAAATTATTATTGTTCTTTTCCCAATGTTCAAAAAAATTATTTAAAACAAAAAAGCTGAATTCATTCAGTGAAATTTGAATTTTGAATTTTCTATTAATATTATGGATCTCCAACGCCAATAATGGAATTTTTGAAAAAGCAGTTCAACTTTCAACCAAATAGTTGAATTATCGACTTAAAAATATAAATTTTGATTAAAAAATATGATGGTTCGTATTTTAAACAAAATTTTTCATTTTTAATGAGAAACAATCTAATTTAAGCAACAATCGAATCAATTCGATTCGATTCAATCTCATTGAACTTGATTCAAATTCCATTCAGTGCGAAGTTGAACGTTTCAGAAAAAACCAAAAGTTTCTAGCACTAATCTAAGAGAAAATGGTTGTAAACAATAATAAATTGTTTACATAGGCATGTTTGTTAAACACGCCTATTTAAAGTATAAACTTCAAATATAAATTCACAACTATAACTCTCAACGAGTAACGAACACAGAATTTCGATTGAGAAACTTATCAGGGAGGTTTCTCTCTGATAAGTTTGTGAGGTATATACTCACAAAAAGTTATGTGAGGATATACCTCATATTTCCGCACATCTGGATATGTGAGGAGAAAAGTCCACTTTTCACCTCACTTAGTAAAAAATGGACAAAAAGCTTAAGAGTTTAGAAAAAACCGCAACTTTTTAGCACTAATTTGAGAGTAGAAAGCCATAAACGATAAGAACTTGTTCAAACAATTATTTTTGTCAAATTAAATCAAATATCAACTCACTACAAGTGAAAAGTTGGCAAAAAGTTGAAAATTTCATGAAAAACGCAAGTTTCTATCATTAAGCAAAAAAAATATTATTAGCAATGATAATAAATTGTTTAAACATTCGTTTTTTAATTATAAATTAATTATCACTTTAATCTAATTGAGAAGTGATAAAAAGCTTAAAATTTCAGGAAAAACAGCAACTATGTAGTATTAATCTAGAAGAAGATAGCTGTAAACATTTACAATTTGTTTAAACAGTTATTTTTGCTAAATTAAATTAAATATTCACTTACTTTAAGTGAAAAAAGGATAAAAAGATGAAAATTTCAGAAAAAAACCGCAACTTTGTCGCATTATTCTAAGAGAAAATTATTATAAATATTAACAAATTGTTTAAACAATGATTTTTGTTAATTTTAATCCATTATTACCTCGCTTCAACTGAAACGTTAAAAATAAGTTGAAAAATTCAGAAAAAACCTTGACATTCGAAACCTTTTTCAAGAGAAAGTTACTAAAAACAATAATAAATTGATTGAAAAATTCCAATAAACAACTAATTATTAGTATATAGTAGTATTTTATGTATTTTAAACAATCTGAAAAAACCGCAAAAAAGCATAATTGGCGCCAAAAACTCGAAAACCCCATTTTTCACTTATGGGGGTTTTTTGGGTCCCTATAAAAATGGCTCATAGGGGGATATTTGAAAAAAAATATTTTATTTGCATTCTGTGACTGATTCTGAAGAGAAATGGTATATTTCGAACTTGATTCACCTAACTTTGAGAATTCTGAATGAAATTTACACAAAACGTCTCTCATTCTTATGAGAAATACGTGTTAAAATTCATGGGGCTTGCGCCACCTGTAAATAATTTTAAAAAAAATTGCTTCTATTTTTTTGTTGATTCGAACAGATTTCCGGGCGTTTCGTATAAAAATTCGAGAAAAAAAAATTTCTAATGCATTTTTGAACCACCCCAGTGTAGATGCTGAAGATAACAGTTTATAAATTTTGTGAGTCTTTTTAATGTATTAGACAAAGATAGATGTCATGTTTTTTGTGATAAATAACGTCTGTATATTTTAATCGTTTGCTTATAGAGGTTTGCAACTCGTCTGCTATCCTTAATTTATATCTAAACTTCTCTATGCTGAAGAAGTTTCTTCCTTACAAAAGGATTATGATATGAGCAAGATTGTTTCAGTTTATAGCTACATCAGAACAAGAGGTTGTAGTGGTTTTGTAATACTGTCCAAGAAACTCTCCCAACTGAGTTTTCGAATTCAGTTCAAACATTCTGATAATTATTATCACCGAAAACAGAGATATCTACCCCTGTAAAAATATTATCAATAAAAATCCCAATCTTTTCAACAACATTCCCACTGATACTTTTCACTTTGCAAAACAAGAACATCATATCCGTGAAGCTTTAGGTTGAGCAATTCAATTAAACAGATAACCTCGAAAGCTGATTGGTCAATCATGCCGACTATACCGATAATCACATTTGGTGATAGACCGCAAAAAAATTATGATGGTTCAGACCACAGATGGAAGCTGATCATCATCATTATCATCTTCATCAGCATCAATATCATCTTCTTTGAAATCAACATCAGCATCAGCATCAGCATCAGCATCAGCATCAGCATCAGCATCATCAGAATCATGATGATAAGGTTGCAATTGCTAATGGATACTAAAGGGATAGGCGATGGGACAAGGAATTCCCGGATGACCAGGGCAGCCTCCTAGCCGATGAGTCACCACCTTTAGATCCAGAGGAAGGTAAGGCAGAGCAGAACGGGTTGAGAAAGAGAAGGAAGGAACGTGAGTACAGAGCCAGACTGAGAACCAAAAGTGGTGGGGAAGATTCGCAAGTGGTGGGACGTTGCTTGAACGAGGGAACTCGGGAGGAAAGAGGTGGGATTCGAAGCCGGGACCACACACGACGCTCCACGCGTCTGCGGCTCGGTTACATTGCTTAATTGTAAACGGCCCAGTGGCTCTCAAACTGGGGCTGGGAATTTTGCAAATATTAATCCCAAGTTAGTTCAAACAATGCATTTCAAGAAATCGAATGATCTTAGTGCTTCGAAATTATTCAAATATAACAATATCGATCTAAATTGAATGAATGGGACGGACCGAAGTTGCAGTAAATCGTAGTCGGGTCGAAGACACAGCCGAAGGCGAGCCGACTGCTCCCTCTGAAAACATAATTCGGGTCAAAACTGCATTGGTATGGAAAGAAATTTTTTATTTTTGAAATTTTTAATAATTTTGGAAGTGATTCAATAAAACAAATATTCACAGATATTTAGAATGTTCTGTGTTTTATGGTAATTTGAGCCAAACCGCCAAGCCATAATCCCTTACGGGGTAAGCGTAACTCGTAAAGAGTCATATTTGGTTGAGTTGAACACACGAAGGACAGCAGTCTCCCGCCATCATGCTAACAGCACGCGATATTCCCGGACAGTCACCCATCCGATTACTAGTCACACTACACGCTGCTTAACTTCAGTGATCAATCTCAATTTTACACATGAAATATTGAAGAGTATTCAGTTAAAAATATCAAGAATCAAAGAATTTTCCATTGTCGATTTTCAAAATATAACTTCAAACCAGAAAAACTTTCGAAAATTTTACGAATTAGGCCACATATTTGGGAAAAAGAATTTTATTGAAGAGTGACGGAAATGGAGAAAAATCTATAATTATTTTTTTAAATATAAACATTACATCATTTGAAACTTTAAACATTACCAATCGATCAAATTTTCAATTGAAAATCATAAGAATTGATGAATTTCTAAACTATAGAATTTGATCAATAATTTCAAAATTTCTACTCATAAAATTTAATAAATATCAATTTCGAATCTTCAGAATGGAACTATAAAGCACAAACAATGAGAATTGCATTATTTTCTATTTTACTATTTGAATATTGGAAAGTCTTTCATTGTAAATATTCAAAATTGGAGAATTTCCCATTGTTAATCTTCAAAATTGAGCAACGCTTCATGTAACATCAATTTAAACCATGAACATTATGTATAAATAATCAATCCGTTCGGGTGAATTTTCTACATTAAAAATATATCAAATTGAGTAAAACTCAATTTTAAATCTTCGAAATTGAACTATAAGAAAGAAAAAGGACAAAAAATGGTGTCATTTTCTATTTAAGGCAATAAATATTGAAGACTAATAAATTGCAAATATTCAGGATTGATGAATTTGTAATCGAAAATCTTCGAAATGAGAATTCATTTTCCAAAAAAAAAAAATATCAAATATTCCAAAATCGAACTACATATTAAAAAAAAAAATTAGGATCACATCAGTTTAATCTATAAACATTACAAATTGAAGAATATTTAATTGAAAATGATAAACATTGATGATTTTTAAATTTCAAATCTATGATTTCGAAAGAAATTGAATTAAAATTTTCAGAATTGAATAAATTTCAATTTAGAATCTCCAAAATTGGATGATCAAATAGAACAACTTTCAAAATTATATCATTTTCTTCAATTAATAAAGAGTTCCCACAGTCAAATAATATTGAAATATGAAGCAGATTATTATTAATAATACATTTCAGTTACTTCGAATTCAATCACATATTTTAGTTTTATAATTTAGTCATTGAAAGAAGAACCAGCAAAATGTTCTTTTACAAGTTTCAAATACTTAACTTGAAATATTGAAACAAAAATGTATAATAATAATAATATTAATAGTATATTTAATAAATTTCATTCTTACATCTTTGAAATAGAACAATTCTTCATTTTCAATCTTTTAAATCCAACTGTGGTGGAAACTCTTTCAAAATAGGATGATTTGTAACACAAAATTAATTAATCTTCAATTGTAAATGTAGAAGTAAAGAAACCTTGAATTGAAAATCTATAAAATATATGGAATACGTAATTCTAAATTAAGGATCTTCAAAACTTAAGTATCCTGAAAAAATCATTCAAAATTATATTATTGGAAAGAAAGAACATTTCAAAATAAAGTTCAAATTGAGAATTTCAAAAGCTGGAGAGTTTTTTATTGTAAATCTGTAAAATTGAATAGTTTAAAATTTTAGAAATTCGGCATTAAACTATTCCAAAAGGATCATTCCAAATTACATCATATTGAACTAACTATTGGCGTTCCAAATGATTGAATGTCCAAGCGATTTCACCAATTAATGTTTGGTGCTGGTAATTTCATAAATTACCTAAGAGCGAAAACGCTGATTTTAGAGGAGAAGGGAAAGAACACGCAAGAGCTAGACAGGCTTCAGCTGGAACGGCTGTTTTGAAATTGCAATAGCTCAAAAAATACCCGTTAAAAAAATTGTCTGTTTCCGGATAAATAAAAAGCAATCCTTAAATAATATAAAACGACCATAATCCTGAAATCGATTTTTTGCTCTTAGGTCCCTTTCTTCGGAGGGCGTCACAATTGATTAGACGTATCCAGTACTGCATTTTTTTGATTTAAGTAATCTTTTCTTTCAGTATGTGACCATCAAAATTACAGCATAACGTTCATTTTAAGAAGGCTAAGGAATGCGCATTTCGAAATCCGCATAAAAATTGCGAAATAAATACTTCTAAGGACAGTTGTCAAGATGAGCAACGTAAAGTGCCACTCATTATGGAACGAAAAGAAATGTTAAAAGCGAAAATTGATCAATTTTTAATACATTTGTTGAATGAACGAAACTTGCAATAGATTATGAGATAAACGGGAGAATTCTACTCAAAAGAGAGATAGAAAAGTTGCTTTGATTCACCTCATTCAATAAGGAATTATAATTCATTCAGCAGCAGTCATGAGAGACCGATTGAAAAACTTGATTGGGAAGAACCGACATTACTCATTTCTGATTAAGATGCCTTCTCCTCAATGACAGAAGAATTTTTTTATGAACCAAAAAGAAATAATTTCTACGGAAATGTTTGGTTAATTGCAAGTATCAAAAAAAGCACATTAGAATGCGTCGAGCCTTCATAAGAATACTCTTATTAAGCCATTCTGTCCCCCAAATGAGTTTATCGATACTGATAATGTGAAATCAGTGGGAACCGTATCTCTTTCCAACGGAGAAATGAACAAATTCGAATCAAAGATGCCGTCTCTGGTTAATGATCCTGGATCGGTAGCACATTTGGTTTGCACTATTCCCAGCTCTCGTGAACTCTCATATATGTATGTATTTTCGGCATTCTCGGCTTGCGAAAGGCATAAAGTCGGCTTCCGAGGCGGCGCAGAAGGTTACAAGGGTGCTGGAAGGGGGTTTCTTATCTGCGACATAATTAATTCCATTGATTCCTATCGGTCGACGTGGCGGTTCCAACTAATTAAAGCCAGAGACTTCACCTTTCTCGCTCTTTCTCTTTCACTCTTACGTGAACCCCCCAATTTCTCTTTCCCCTTCCCCACCCCTCTCCCACGCTCCTTGAACACACGACACTCCGTTCTCATATCTTTTCGCTCCTTCTCTGTACTCTTGGTATCTCAACATTCTTCAAATTTTGCCAGCGCCTCTTT
Source organism: Neuroterus valhalla (assembly GCA_011762715.2). Classification (NCBI taxonomy): domain Eukaryota; kingdom Metazoa; phylum Arthropoda; class Insecta; order Hymenoptera; family Cynipidae; genus Neuroterus; species Neuroterus valhalla. The sequence goes on from WSXT02192713.1 coordinate 15,556, forward strand.
CCTAACAGGCTTGCGTAACGCCGAACTAGGAAATTGTCTGAATTTTAAAACTTAATGAACCGTGAAAACAAGTTGGTGACTTAACTTCCAAATAGTTCGGGTGATTGGATATTTGGTAGGGTGGCATGAGAAATGGTGAGGATGAGTTTTCGGGAATAGAGGGTATATTTGAAATTTTTCGATTGGGGTAGAATGGTATGTTTACGACATGATAGGTCTTCGATCGTTTAATTCCGCAACTAAAATCATTTTCCTTCAACACATGCATGAAAACCACGGGTTTTCGAGCGTGTGAAGCGAGCCAGAAGTTGCTGTTTTCAGAGCAGGGAAAAAAACTGGGAAAAAAACTCCAGCTGGAGGGAAAAAAACTCGAAACCCCGTGTATTCATGCATTTGTTGAAGAAAATATCGTATGCACCTATGGATAGATCTGTCTATCCCTAGGTGCATAATATACTATTACCGGGCAGAATAAACAAATTATTGTACAGCGGAGTATACACTTCAAGAGATGCACAAAAATAATCCTTTTGAAATATAGAATAATTTTTGTGGGCACTGGAAGCCATTTCTCAGAACCAAAGAAATTTTTTCGATTCATACGATAAAAATTTGTATCGATTATTAGGCAAAGACTTTAAAAATCAATAAATCACTATTTTTCTTACTTATAAATATTTTAATAGATTTTATTTAAAGAACATTTTCGGAAAATCAGTCGCCTTAAGTGGGCCCCACAAGATTTTCGGCCCGGGGCCTATTGAAGTCTTTTATTCGGCTCTGGACGTTTTTGTAAATTTTATTCAGAATTCTCACACTTAGGTAAATCGAGTTCGAAATTCACCATTTCTCTCCACAATTAGTCACAGAATGCGAATAAAATATTACTTTTCAAATATCACACTCATAAGTCTGTTTTATAGGTTCCCGAAAAAACCCGTAAGTAAAAAAAAGGGTTTTTCGAGTTTTCGGCGCTAATTATGATTTTTTTGCGGGTTTTTAACGCAAATTGTTTCAAATACATGGAAAACTACTTTATACTGATAATTAGATGTTTATTCTAAATTGTTTAAACAATTCATTATTGTTTTTAGCAACTTTCTCTTAGAGAAGGGTTAGAAAGTCAAGAATTTTTCTGAATTTTTCAACTTATTCTAAACGTTTCAGTTGGAGCGAGGTAATAACCAATTAAAGTTAACAAAAATAATTGTTCAAATGATTCGTTATGAATTATAACAATATTCTCTTAGAATAATGCTACAAAGTTGCGGTGTTTTGCCCACTTTTCACTTAAAGTGAGTTAATATTTCATTTAATTTAACAGAAATAATTGTCCAAAAAAAATTATTATTGTTTATGGCTTTCTCCTCTTATATTAGTGCTAAAAAGTTGCGGTTTTTTCTAAACTCTTGGGCTGTTTGTCCACTTTTAACTTATTGAGGTAATAATTAATGCTAGTTAACAAACATGCTTCTAAGCAATTTATTATTGTTTATAACCTTTTTTCTCAGATAAGTGCTAGGAAGTTGTTGGAATTTTCTGATATGTTCAACTTTGCATGAAATGGAATTTGAATGAAATTCAATTAGATTGAATTAGGTTGAATAAGATTTAATTAATTTAATTGTTGGTTAGATTAGATTATTTTTCATTTACAATTAAATTTTTTCTTTTTTGGAATATCAACCATTATATTTTTGATTTAAAATTTATATTTTTAGGTCGAAAATTCAACTCTTGGTTTAAAAGTTGAAACGCTTTCCTAAAAATTTAATGTTTGCGTTGAAGATCCATAATTTGAGTAGAAAATTCGAAATTCGAATTTCACTGAATGAATTCAGCTTACTTGTTCTGATTATTTTTTTGAACATTGGGAAAAGAACAAAAACAATTTACTTAAAACAATACAATACTATTCAAAATATGATTCTCTCTGATGTTGATTTATTATTTGTTCACAACTAAAAATGTGAAGCAAAGTTGAAGAGGAGATAGCCATAAACAATAATAATTTGTTTATTCAATTATTGTTGTTGAAATAAATTAAACATTAACTCACTTCAAGTAAAAAGTGGGCAAAAAGTTAAAAATTTCAGAAAAAACCGCAAGTTCCTATCATCAAGCAAGGAAAATATTATTAGCAATATATTAATTTGAGATGGTAATTTTATCGATTACTGGTCGGGGGATTATTTTAGAGAAATGAGAAAAAATCTGCCGCGGCCCGGATATGAACCGGGATCGCTACTATACATGAGTAGGGCGTTAACCAATTACGCTACCCGGATGATAAATTGTTGAAACAATTATTTTCTTAACATGAATTGATTAATACTAAAGTCTCAATGAAAAGTGATAAAAAGTTAAAAATTTTAGGAAAAAATTGAAATTATGTAGTATTAATCTAGAAGAAGATAACTATAAAAATTCACACTTTGATTAACAATTATTCTTGCTTAATTGAATTAAATAATTACTTACTCTAAGTGAAAAGTGAACAAAAAGTTGAAAATTTCAGAAAAAACCGCAACTTTGTAGCATTATTATAAAAGAATATTGTTAAAATTGGTAACTAATTGTTTGAATTATTTTTGTTAACTTTAATTGATTATTACCTTGTTTTAACTGAAACGTTGGGAATAAGTTGAAAATTTCAGTAAAAACCTTGACTTTCTAAGCCTTTTCTAAGAGAAAGTTGTAAAAAACCAAAATAAATTATTTACGAAATTTAAATAAACATCTAATTATCAGTTTAAAGTAGGATTTGTTGTATTTGAAACATTCCCTATGAAACAAACTTACGAGGGTAATATTTGAAAAGAAATATTTTATTTGCCTTCTGTGACTAATTGTGAAAAGAAATGGTAAATTCTGAACTCGATTCACCTAATATTGAGAATTCTGAATAAAATGTACAAAAACGTATTTTTTTCTTACGGGAAATGCGTATTAAACTTCATGGGGCTGGCGCCACCTCTAAATATGATTTTTTTCAAAAAAAAATCCATCCCAGCCAGGAATTTCCGATGAAATGCCGATCGTAATAATCGGATCATCGTTAGCCTATAACGTTGTTGACCAATATATTTTATGCCAATAGTAGCCCAAGCTTGGCCAATAGTAGTTTATCATGGTTGACCCGACATTGGGAACCGATCAATGTTTGCCATTGTTGGGCCATGATTGTCTCATTACTGTCTCCCGGTTATTATTTTCCAATGGTAGCCCAAGATTGGCCTATGGTAGTTTTCCATGATTGGCCCAATATCGGCAAACGAATAATGTTCGCCAATGTTGGGCCATGATTGTCCCATCACTCTCCACCGGTTATTATTTGCCGATGGCAACCCAAGATTGGTCTATGGTAGTTTTCCATGATTGGCATAATATGGGCAACCAATGAATTTTTGCCAACGTTGGGCTATGATTATCCCATTACTGTCTACCGTTTATTATTTGCCGATGGCAACCCAAGATTGGCCTATGGTAGTTTTCCATGATCGGCCCAATGTTGGCAACCAATTAATGTTTGCCAACGTTAGGCCATGCTTGTCCCATCACTGTCTGCCGGTTATTATTTGCCCATGGCAACCCAAGATTGGCCTATGGTAGTAGACTATAGCTGGTACAATATTGGCAGCCAATCAATGTCTGGAAATGTTAAGATAACATTAAGATAAGCCGCGGCTTGCCCATTGGTAGCTCCTGCGTTATGTTTGCCGGTGATGTAACACTATTAATTTTTCGTGATAACTACTCATAATTCGTAATATCAGCGCCAAAGTTTTACTAATAAATGGCAGCTATAATTTTTATTATGGTTATCAAGAATTTAACGTCACCGATTGCCCACTACACAAACTTGGAATCGATGATATTGGCCCAATCGCGGAAGACAACATAGGTCCAATCATGGAGAGTGGCCAGTTGGTCGTGGGGGCTAAGGCATGAGTTTGGACCCACGCTACTGTCTGGTTGTGGGTTCGATTCCCGCCTCGCACTCTGGAAGAGCTTCGGCGGGCCACGGAG
>WSXT02192724.1:0-19583 GCA_011762715.2 Neuroterus valhalla
AGCAGAGAAGAGGGCGCTCGGCAACTGTTTCCTCGCGCGCGAGAGGCCTGGGTGCTTCGCGCGAGAGGAATAGTTCACCTCCCAGACCGTTCTGACTCCTGTACGCCTCATTAATGTCCAAGATATTAGTGACACCGCTCTAAGAGAGGACTCATTCCTCTCTGGCCAGGACACAGTACTGTCCTTTGGAAAAATTTGTTTGAGAGAGGAACTAGTGCTCTCTGGAGAGTAGTCAGTCGTTTTTTTTTCTGAGTGTACTGAACACTGAGTTTCGTTACCCAAAGTTGTCGGGGACCGTTAGCGGAAATTTAATGAAGTCCCTCACAAAGATCTCCTCTTATTCCCAATGAACGTCGGCCTTTATCTACGAATGAATGCCGTTTTTGTTTTTCTTATCCACAAAAAAATCCAGTATAGCTTGATAAATTTTTGAATGTCAAAGCTTATTGCTCCGCTTTGAGGAGGAGGCATGGATTTAGTTTTTGTTTTTCCGTTGCTACGGTTGAATGTGATCCATTTTGAAGGTACAAGATCAATATATCAAATTTTTGTTTCTCTTTTACCTAAATCGACTAACCGAAAGTCGTAGATTTCTTCCGTATCATATATGATTTTATAAAATGAAATAAATCAAGCACCGGTACTAATAAAATACAAGAGAACCTTTTCTTATATTCAATACTCAATGGAAGCTTGTTGCGCTAGAAGACGTTCAGCCGCAATGATGCCAGATTAGGTTAGATGCTTGCGAACTTGCGATAAAGAAGGAGCGCACTTACTGATCGAAGATGGAGCGCCATTCGAAGGAGAAAAACAAGGGAAACTGAATCACGTGATCAGTGGGTATTCGCGCGCAATTTAAATCTGTCTCTTTCAAAATTGTGAAGCCTTTGTCTTTTTCTCCTAGAATTTATTTATCTTTTTGGATATTAATGGCAATCTATTTTTCAATAGTTGATTACACAAGTTTTTGCAGAGCTTGACTGAGTTCAATAATTATAATAATTATATATATATATTCAATAATATATAATTTAAGTACTCGCCATTATCAACATAACGAGATCAATAATTCACTATCCATTTCAACGATTATTAAAATTTGTCTAGAATTTTCAAACTCGAATCAAAATTTCAATTGTAATGCATGGTCAACACAGAGCGACAACAGTTATAAATTCAGAAGGAATGAGTTTAGGACCGGCATCAATCAAGCATTTTATCCCTCACATTTTTTAACGTGCGAATTCCATTAAAATTTAAAAATCTGACATGAAAACATGCCACAATGTTTAATTATTTTTTCCGTATTGCAAAATAAATTAATTTCTTGATCATGTAATTTATATAGGGCCAAAAGGGATCATGTTCAGGGCCTCAATAGGGGACTTATTACGGAAGCAATATAATTTGGAAGGGTTGCTGTGTTTAGACCACAATAGGTCCCTATGAGGGCTGCCTTTACAAGGGAAAGCTGTTGCGGCCCCCCAAAAAGACTCAATATTAAAAGGGACTACTTTGGATATTTCCAAACGGGATGTACAAAAATATACCGAATTTTGAGCTTCTTTTTTGAAAGTGGCCGTTTTAACGTAGGAAAAGTAACTTTGGTTTCACCCTGTAAACTATAGAGTATATAGTTGATCGATAATTTATCAATTAGATGATCACCAATTTTATAAACTTCTCAGCTATCTCTTTCCAATTCAGAACTCAAATTTCATCTAAATTTACTGATGCCCCTCTTACCATTATCACAGAAACAAAGAATGTGGACGAGATGGCAGATCGGTTTCCTTTGTTATTTTTCTCTTTTTTTTATACATTGATTACGAGTCTGAATCTTGGCTCTAAGTTTCTTCTAAGTCTCTTCTAAGATCAACCCAGTAAATACTAGAGTGGTAAGTTTGAATCTTCTAGAATTAGTTCTTTGACCATCAAATTTTATTTGAAGCTTTACTCTTAGAATTCAGAATGATTTGTTCATCGAATTTATATGAATTTGGAGGAACTTCGTTCATATATGAGGAATCAAATCAAATTTTGTTATATTATGTCGTTGCAGACGACAGGAAGAACTTTCTTCCTTAATTTTGTTATATGTTCTAACCGCAGTCGAATCGATAAGGGTTTCGATGATTTGAGACTATCCTGTTCAAGATTATCTTTCGGTTCTCTCTTCGATCTCGTTTGTCGAAGGATTTGATCGCGTTGTTCGCACTACTTCCTCCAAAGCTAGATAAGTAGTTTGAATGGAATCCAATTGGACGATTGCCAACAAAGACGCTCTGATAAAATCAACAGGAATTTCAACCGTTTCGTCACGCCGTTTCATCATTCGTAACGGACCATCGACAACAAAAAGCGATTTCCGGGGAGACTTTGAAAATAGGGAGAATTTTGACCCATTTTCTTATTTTTATTAGAATGGAAAACCATTTTTTCATTCGAAGAAATTCCATGCTTCAATAAACTGTTTAGAACTCCTGAGAGCTTTAATAATACATTCATGCCTCGCTCATATAGCACGTTGGGTACAAGAACAGAATTATGTATTGCACTCCTAGTTTTTTTTTTTCATTTCTACTTCTAGCTATATCTCTTCCATTGTCAATGATCTTTCTACCATCATTTACGTCAGGAAAGAATAAACTTCCTAGATACATGAAATCATTAGAAAATAAATTTGAGATTAGACATAGATCTACTAACAGCCCTTACTACCTCGTTGTGTTCAAGAAGTTACGCGCTCGTATAAGAAAGTGATCTGCTAAGGCCAATCGTATCGTATGTAGTTAGAGCGACTTGCCATTAAGCATGTTTTATAAAGAACGTAATTGAATCGATGGAAAGAAGAACCGAGCGAGCGCTCGACTTAGTGGGAAAGGGAGGGGATGCTGCTACGAAACGGAAGAGGCGAACGCCGGTATCGAATATTTTTAATACGTTTTTCAAAACTAAACTTGAGACATATCTGAAACTGCGAGAGATTTTTCAATAAAATTTGAACACAAGACTCTCCAGACTCTAGCGATGCCGCCGAAATTCACAAATAATTTTTTTAGATATATAATTGATTGTAACCAAAACATTCACCATTTCGTCAAAAAATGTCCTTGAAATTCACAATTTTTCTGCGAAATGGACCATTTCTTTGAGTCAATGAAGGAGTTTTCCAGAAATTTTGATAATAATCGATGGATTATCACAACAATTACATCAATAAATAAACGAACGCGTCACTGCGGTAGAACAAAACGATCCTGAATGACTGATTTCGGGATGATAACACAACCATTAGGTGGACCAAATCTTTATCAATCGTTTTTCTACCCTAAAAATATTTTCGAAATATTATATATAAACCGTATAATATATGTACTTGAATAGACGTAGTAGACGTTGAAATGCGCGTCACTTTTCGAGGCTTTTTTTGTTCGTCGGTAACTTCTTTTGTTCATCAACATTGTGTACTTTTCTCGGAATTGCTTTGAGAATTCCCGAGAAAAAGCTGTGAATAAGATGGCAGATGCAAAAAGTAGTCAAATCGGGCGGAAGAGATCAAGGAATGAAAACTTGTGGAAAGCAGATGTTGCAAAAAAGGCAAAAGATATGGTTGATATATTTCTAATGGAATACAAGTTTCTTATGATTCCATATTTTTATTTTCGCGTAATGAGTATCAAAATAATTAGCTTTCATGGTTTATGAAATATATATGTGTTACATATTCCTTATCGAAAAAGAGAGAATTATATTGAAAATATTTCTAATTATTTAAAACATATTCAAAAATGAAATTATAATATATATGAGCCAGGCTACGTCAACTGGGCCATTGATATTTTGGCCATTTTTTAAAAAGTTACAACGATTGGAGATAACAGTTTTTCAAAAAAACCGCACAGTTTTCATTATTTTTAATAATAATGATTTTTGAAACTTTTAGTATTTTTTTATGTGAGTTGTGAAGCATTTCCAGGCCTCCAATCGCAGTGAAAATTTACTAAAATATTGTATGAACACTTAATGGAAAAATTGGTAATTCTCACTCTGACAGTATTAAAAAAAAGTTACTCACGCTTACAAGTTATAAATAATCGAATTCTCTAAACAATTATCTATGAAAAAAGGATAATTTTGCAAATATAATTTAGAAAAAAATTTGTATAATAAAGTAGGTATGTTTATTTCCAGACATTGCGAGTGGGCAAAATAAAAATTACTCTTTCATGGTCTTTTTATCTCATGGCTTCTCATTTCGAAATCGGAATAGAGCATATGTACCCATTTCGCGGACACTCCTACTCGCAATGTGACCGTAATTTTGGCTTATATGGACAAAAGAAAAAAATACGAGAAACTATTGAGACCGATCATGAGTACATAGATTTATTAAAGAACTCAAAAACCCCACCTGTAATCACGGTAGACCAGAAGAATTGCAACGTGGAAGATTTTGAAAATTTCATTTCAAAAGAAAATTATAACATTCACAAAAGGTGAAAACTAGTAAATTCTGTAAATTAAAATATTATCCGAATGGAAAAGTAGACGGGTTTATAGACTACGATGCAGTCCCAGAGAATTTCTTCATTGAAAAATCAATCTCGTTTGAAGATCCTAAAATGGCATCAAAGCCTACAAATTAAGGAACTTCGATAGAGAAAAAAAAGATTTGGAAAATTTAATGCTCTATGTGAGCGGAAAGAGTAGGAGATATTTTGAGAGTTACTTGGAAACAGTCTCTGTTTGGCCGATCAAAAGTGGTCGCGGAAAAAAATCTATTAGGTAAAAGTTCATTCAAAGAAATAAAGTTCAGTTCACAAAGATGTGTGAGTTTTTTGAGAAACTAATGTTGAGAAGAAGTGTGAAATTGTATATGTATATAAAAAATACTTAAAAACCTCTGTTTCAAACAGCGCTATGTTGGACGCTGGAGATAAATAGATGACATGACATATTCAAGTACATATATTATACGGTTTGTATATAATATTTCGATAATATTTTTAGGGTGGAAAAACGATTAATAAAGATTTGGTCCACCTAATGGTTGTTTTATTATCCCGAAGTCAGTCATTCAGGCTCGTTTTGTTCTACCGCAGCAACGCGTTCGTTTATTTATTGATATAATTGTTGTAATAATCAATCGATTATTAACAAAATTTCTGAAAAACTCCTTCATCGACTTAAAACAATGGTCGATTTTGCGAATTGGAAAAATTGTGAATTTCAAGGACATTGTTCGATAAAATGATGAATGTTATGTTTATTATTAATTATACGTCTGAAAAAATTATTTGTAAATTTTGACGGTATCGCGAGTTTAGTTTTGATAAACGTATCAAAAATATTCGATACCGGCGTTCGCCTCTTCCGTTTCGTAGCAGTATCCCCTCCTTCTCCTACTAGGTCGAGCGCTCGCTCGGTTCTGGTTTCCATCGATTCAATTGCTAATAATGTTGTCTCGATTGCACTGACTTCAATTTTAAGGGTAAAACGTTTTTTCAAAAAATAGGATTACCAATAGGCTCCCTACTTACACTAATTTTAGCAGACGAAGTGATGGACGATCTTGAGAAAGACGTTCTACCAGAATTAGGTTTCCAGATACCGTTTATTTCAGGTACGTGGGCGGTATCTTGGTAGCACTAACGGAAAACGAGGTAGAAGACATTTTACAAGCGTTCAATTTGAACGCTTTTGATATCGAATTCACTTTAGAGTGAGAACAAAACAGATCGATTAACTTTCTTGACGGTAGCTTTCAGAGAATGAGAGTCAACGAATGAATTGCAACTGGTATCGCAAACCTACGTGGTCAGGTAATTGTTTGAATTTTGACTCAAATCATGCTCAAAAATACAAGAATAGCGTAATTTACTATATGGTAGATATTGAGATTTTGCTTCCCGACGAACAATTTCACCAGGGTGATTCGCGTTAAGTAGAGAGAACATTCCCTGAAAATTTTTACCCTCAAGAATTTTTTAGAGAAAAAATTAATCTGAGACTGTATAATTTGGCACAACAAGAACAGCATAGAATGGGCCAAATAGTTCAAAATGAAGAAATTAGGTCTTTTGTTAGTTTCCCGTATGTAGAAGGGTTATCCGAGCAAATCGCGAAAATTTTTGGGTGCTAGGACATAACTACGGCATTCAAAAACAAGAGGGACCTCACAACGGTTATGAGACCCACGAAAGATAAATTAAATATACTAGACCAAAATTGTAAAGCAGTCTATATCGGTCAATCAAAGCGTCCCTTAGGAGTACGTGTTAAGAAACATAGCAGGGACATGAATAACGAACCGGAAAAACTGGCAGCGCTGACCAAACATAAAATCGAAAAAGATCATTAATTTCATTTTGAAAACGCAAAAGTTCTATCAAGTGTGGGTCGATTACGTAGACGCTTCTTGCTAGCAATGTGTCTCATAACTGCTAATACTCATTTGATCAAGAATAGATGCGAAGAAACTGTCTAAAATATACTATCTCGTCATAAAGATGACAAAATTTCGAGAACACGTGAGCTCACAAGTCCCTGGCGTTCTCAAATCAAGTGGCTCGTAGGTCAGGCCGATCAACGTTAGCAGTCGGTTACTGTCACAACCCTTTAAAATTTAACGTATCCTTTTCTTGATTTTCTCCCATTTTTCAAAATCGGTAAATATACGACCTCTGATAATGCTTTTTCAGTTTTCGGCGTGGTCTGGAACAGAGTGGATGTCTTTCTATTCACGTTGTAAATACACTCCCTAAATTTTTAATTTGAAGAAGGAATTCCTCCCTTCTTTGAATATTGAGACAGCTTTTTACTGTGGAAAAATAAGTACAAAAAATGCTCTAAAAATTAAATTTTCTTCAAACTTTACAATTTTGATTTTTTCATGCTGTGCAAGTTGTGAGCGAGAATTGTGCTTGTGGTATTGGCATTTTAAACTTCTGATATTAGACTTGAAAGTTGCTCCTCAAATGATCACAAAATCCGAATTTAGAACTCTTTCGCCCTCAATCATATTTCTAGATGATATGCAATAAGCCAACGTAAGCTCAGTCCCCCCGAGCAGCCATATTTGTTTTGATGCCGCAGCGCCACTTACCCGCGGTGGTCGTTTTCTTTGCCAATAAGTCACGAACACGGTTGGTTTCTTGTGTTCCAATACAAGAAACTTCGAGAAACAATGAGAAAGTATATTTGAAATTGCATTTCCTGGAATAAGGCACAACGCAGAGGTGAATACAGTTTTAAGACCATCTACATTTTGGTCGTATATCGAAAGATTGAAGCGTGATCACCAGGTACCAAGTGTAAAATGTTTTATTAACATCGTATTTATAACTGCTCAGGAAATGGTAGAAGCCGCTTACTACTTTAACAATCTTTTTATTGACCCTAATTATTCTACATCTTCTCTAGATAATGCCCATCTGTGACGACTAGGTGATAACATCTAATTTCCCAAAGGCACTGTATCAGAGGCAATCAAAAAGGGACCAAATAAATTTACTGCTGGGCCTAATATGATACCTGCGTTTCTCGTTAGATATTGTGGATTTGTATTAATCTTACCAGAATTTTAGGCCGGCATTGGAACATGGCTCATATTCTGAGGAATAGAAGAAAGCTAAAGTTAGTCCCGTATTTGAGAAAGGACTCAAGTCCAAAGTTACCAATTACAAGCCTGTTTCTATCTATTTAATTCATCCAAAGTTTTCGAATCATGCCTGCATGATTTTATGTATACTCTTATCAGTAAAAATATATCAACACGCCAACATGGATATATTCCCCGAAGATCTACCACTTCCGTTCTTCTTTTGTCTACCCAAAATATGAAGGACTTATTGCTGTTCCAGTATGATCAGGTTGATTCCGTTATTAAAGATGTTTCTGAACCTTTGATAAGGTTGACCATACTCCATTACTTAATAAGCTTTGCAGTGTGGAAGTTCCGCACAAGCTCTTGCTCTTAATAGCATCGCATATCACTGATAGAGATAATATGGTTCAGTAAAGTGGCTACTCCTCTCTCCGGTTTGTGCCATCATCTTAAGTTCCTTAAGGTTCTAATTTGGAACCATAGCTGTTTCTTAAATATATGAACGATTAAGTACTCGTCCTAACTTGCAATAACCTGCTTTATGCAGTTTATGTTAAAATTCATTTACCCATTGCAAATCTCAACTCTTGTTTAAGATTTCGAGATAATTAAAATCTCTTCAATAATTGGTGTAAATTAATCAATTTGAGAAAATTTTCATAAATGCTCCAATAAAGGCATTGAACTAGCAAGGGTTGATATCTTTAGAGCATGTAGATCGTTTGGAACAACAAATCTGCTTATGACACCTTTTCGCTTAATTGTTAGATCAAAACTTGAATGTGCATCTATCATATGTTTCCAATATGAAGAAAGCAGATAAATGCTATTAGAGGATTTGAATAGTACCTCCTCAAATATTTAACTTTTAGGGTGGACCATATTTACCCTCCTCGGAGATCTGACGCAATAGATTCCATCATTATGTAGGCTCTTGAACATAGGCACACGTTTGCAAGCATACAAAAAAATGTTCAGAATAATTCGTGGACTGATGGATAGCCCATCATTGCTAGAATCAACCGCACATCTTTGTATCACTTCTGTTGTGTCTTTGATTAGCTGAGCTTTCTTATTGTCAAATAAATAGATAGAATGAAAAATAGACTTGTTTTATCCCCTCTTTGTTTGAGGTCATGCTCTACACATTTTGCAGAATCATTGTCTGATTCTGCTGTAAGTATCTCATTATCTCCAAACACCAGTCCGAGTATACATAGAATATCCAGGAGGACATTGCGCATCTCTGTCTAATGCCCCGCTTAATATCAAACTAATCTCGTTTAGTTTTTCATTTACTCTTACACTCGCCTCACGTGGCTACGTGAAATGGTTGACTTTTAGAAGCCAGTCATTTTCTTTATACCCTTTCATGGCTTCTCTAAGTTTAGTTTCATCTACCTTGTCAAAGCTTTCCCCAGATTAACGAATGCGCAAGAAATTTTTCGTTTGCTCCCAAACTTTTTCCTATGATTTGCCTGAAGCTGAATATCCGATCCGCGTATGATCTTCGTATCATAAATCTATATTTGTCTTCTCAGAATCATACCTGAGTTATTCCCATGACTATATAATGAGTAAAGTCAACGCTCTTGAAAATTTTGTCAGTAATACTATCTACACCGGCAGTCTCACCATTCCTTAGTACCCAAATTATGGATACAATATCGTCGACATCAATTCTTCTTCACTACCTGCAAAGGGATTGTCGAATCACATGCAGTCTTCACTGTATTTGAGGCCTTTACCATTTTACCATCAGCATTATTAATCCCGATCAACTCAGTGCTAGTACTTTCTTTCCTAGTCTTCTTAAACCATTTCCGAAATGATTTCTTATTTCCTCCGAAATCATTTAACATCTTAGTATCTTCTTTTGCTTATCGCAAGAACTTCTAATATTCAACTTTCTCAAATACTCTTCTTTTTTTCTCGGTGATAGCCACGCAAATTTTATCATTCCACCGAGAATTTATAGTCCTTCTTCCTACAGCCGCAGTACCGCACATTGCAGATGCACTCTTGGAAATGCTATCCTGTGGTATTTTCAATGCAACATCTACATTTTTATTGCCTTATTTTGTCTTCAGATCTTCTCTATGATGGAATAGATATTCACTCAGCTTTTCACGATATACTATTTGTGCTTCTGGTTTCTATAGATTCTTTGTTTTTACTCACGTCTGCTCCGGCGTATTATCGATTTTTCTATATCTCAATCCCAAACCTAGGTTCATTTTTTAGACTTTAAGGAAGTGATCCGCTTCAGATTCTGAGCCTCACAACTCCTATGTATCTTACTTGTTCTGCCGATTTCTCGTCTGTTCAACGAAGTCATCATACTGCGGATTTCGCCTCCTCATTACGTATGCATAGGAATCAGTTTATGCCTGAACTAGGTATTTGTGATATGAACAAGCCTCTTTCTAGGTATAAACTAATTCATGTATCACCATTACCGTTCATTTTCGGTTCTCTAAAATAACTGAGTACCCTATCGGCACTTTGACTTTGCGCAGCAACTCAGCCATTTATATTTCCACATAAAATGATCATTTCCCCAGGATCGCAAGTAAAAATGATATTTAACGAGTCCCAGCAGGTATCTTTTACATTACTACTGTCACCATTAACTGGAATGTAGCATGCTATAAAAATACCCTCCTGTGTCCCTCATTCATTCTAATCCATTATAAAATGGGAAATACATATTTATTCTTACTTCATTATCTACACCGGACTAAAGTGCGTGATAATTTTTAAATATCTTTTTTATTTTGCTATGCTTTTGGTTTGTTCTAGGTACGAATTAAATATCTACCTTCCCTAAACGGTATTCCTTGCATCATACCCAGCAAACATGGTTATATTAGTTATGTAGCTGTTCAATAACAGATTATAACATGCTACATTACTGGTGAGTTACAGGTGACTCACTTGTGACGTAAATTGTCCGTCTCAAGATGATATACCAGTTATATAACTGCTCTGAGACTCTGGTACGTGAGTTTTGTAACACGTATGTAACCATATTGTAATATTTTCATGTTACACACATATGTTATACTAGTTACGGAACGGTATTCTAATGCTCTGTAATAATTATGGCACAGTTCTGTAGCAGCCTAACCGGGATGTTTATAATGACATACCAGATCTATAACCTTATTACGTAACGTAAACGTGATATACCAGCAATGTGAGATAGGAACCCTTTTCTCTTTAAGAAAGGGGTAAGGTTTTCAGCGTGAAAAAAAACATTAATTTCGTGAATTTTTCTTGAAAGTACGGATAAATCAAATTTATTCAAATCTTCTGTACATTAGTAAGTATAATTCCAGCAATATTCTTTAATTTTTTCATGAGGAAATATTGAAAAACAAGCCGATGACAGAGATTGACCTAGAACGTCTTGGAGAAAGAACAATTTGCGTCGTTCACTATATCTCGGTCGGAAATTATCTGAATTTAAAAATCATTTAAATTCAGTCAAAATATCATCGAATCCTCCCTCCAACGTTCTATGATTACTTTTTTTCTCGTTCCAAAATTTTTGGTAGCCATCTAAAGTGTAAACTGCTCTTTTTCACGGCAAATTCCGCCAATTTGGGGGTGGGAAACCTCCTTAATGCTAAAAAAAGATTGTATCTAAACGTTGGGGGGAGGCATTTTTATTATAGAAAATGTGTACCAAGTTTGAAATGAATCGGTCAAGAAGTTTTCAAATGGCAGTGAACACGGACTTTGGAAAAGTCGTTTTGAGAAAAATGCGTTTGAATTAGGCCTTTTTTTGATCTGTACAAATAAGTTCTTGCACTTTTTCGGCCATTTCTCGAAATTTTACATAATCTTGGCATTTTTTTACGAAAAATTTCTTGAATAAGTTATGAAATCACAAACACACGACCAAACGTACGGCAAACTGACGTTCAATAATGGTAAAGGACAGGAGACTAACTATACAATTTCTTCAAGAGTTTTGCTCAGATCGACTTGAAATTTTGGGAATATATTTTTGAAATGTTTGAAAATAAGATAAGTCCAAAAAAAAAAAAAATTTGATTCTTCGGAAGTGCAAACCCTAACCCCCCCTCCCCTCCTTAAAAATTATGTAACAGAGCTACATAAAAAGATATAACAGAGTTATATAAATAACACAGGACGCAGTTATGTGAAAATGACATTAAAAAGTTATGTACAAAATACATAGCAAAATTATGTAAAGAACACGTGAAAAGTTATGCAAAATATACATAGCTAACTTATGTATAGAATACATAACTATATAATATAAACAAAATGTAAGGGAGCTATGCAATTTGAATGTTAAAATTACTCCTTCATGTGCTTATTATATTGATATAGCGCAACATGTTCAATTCAATAACTATGGAAGATGTATATATTATGTTTATGATGATACATCAATATTTTATTATGCATATCAAACTATTGAAGTATGAGAATCAAATAAAGATAATAATTTGTACATCCAATTTCTTAATCAAACTAGTTGGATTATTAATTGAAAAATTTAGTAAATCTGATTGATATAAATATATTCAATCATTTTCTTGAGAAGCATCTAGATATATAGCTATTTGTTCGAATGTAAATCTAGAATTAAAAATCCTTTATGGGAGGCATTATTTTTGCTGTAATGAACTCATCCGAGAACCCATTCATTCCAAAGATTCAAAACTTTTTTTGAATAATTAAAAAGTTTTGTTTTTCCCCAGTTCCAATAAAACACTTGCACGTGACCTCTCCACTGAACTCAAGGATTCTCCGAAATCAACAATATTTGTGTTTCTCATTTCTTTGAGGTTAAGTTCGTGAGCTATTCATTACATTATGTTGTTTTAAACCGCAAGCTCCTATCAGATTGTGAAATGGAACATAAAATCTAGAAATTTGACTCCAGAAGAACTTTATCACAATCCTGTGATAGCATTATATCACTTATTCGTAAGCTCATATACGGTAGTTGAATGAAACGTATAAAATCTAAATTCAGCTTACCAGAAACGAGAAACTTAATCAAAAACTTGGGATGCCATAATTATAACTTGAGACTTGATCTCATTCAGTGAATAGCAACTTATCTTATCAGAACGAATTATCTAAAAATGACACGAAAACATTAGAAATTCAGTTTTGTGCCACACACGTCCGCGCACGCCATCGCCATTTTTCCATTTTGTATGAAGTGACTACTGTGCATCAGTGATCCCAACTTCGGCATGTATGCGCTGGGCGAGCGCAATAGCCTGAAGGGTATTGCGTTTGCCTAGCGCAGTGGTCCTCATTGGCCGCCGTTTAAGGCGTGATTCAAAGCGGAAAAATAAACTATTATTGAAAATAAAATAGATAATTATTTTTATTCGCACATAAATGTCAGAAATAACCTTCTAAAATTAACCTTCTAAGAGTTTCACTCTTCATAAGATTTGTAGCTTTTTGAAAGCTAGAAGCACTTTCATGAAGGTCAATGAATTCTCAAAAGTTCCAAACCTTCCCAAACATCTTTTGAATTTTCGAGTTCTCATGCTTTTCAAAACTTTTCATGAATTCCCGGAACTTTTCATAGACCTCCAAAAGTTCTAAACCTTGCCAGACTCTCAGATAAGTTTAAAATTCTTCTCGTTCGTTTCCAAAACTTTTTTTGAGAGAATTATGGTACCAAAGTAGAAAGAAAATATTGTTTCGACTGCAAAAAAAGATATAAAAGTTAACCTTGATTAATTTTTTCTAAGTGCATTATATTTTTCCTAAAAATTGAGAAATGTACTTCAAAAGTCATGTGAAGGGTTTTGTTGCCTTGAATTGAAAATTTGAATCATCAAATTTCATCAAAAGTGCAACTTGTTGGAGGTGTAACTCTGGTATAATACATTTTTGAATTACTTTCCTTGTCTGATCTTCCTCAAACAAAAGATAATTTGTAACACTGTAACACCATTCGGCAGTTTTTCTTTCCGTTTCTAAGAAACAAAAATTTCCAAAATTGTGCCTGAAATCTCCAAAAGTTTTCGAATTGTGTTGCTCCTTATTATGCTCTGTTTCTCCTTCGGATCTGACCTCTTGCGAACTTAAAAAACAATATGAACATGGGTAGGAGGAGGTAGTTGTTTGCAAGCCATTAACAGGTAATATGAGTTTGAAGTCTGAGAAAAGGGAAAAAATAAATTGTTGAGTTTAGTAAAACATATAATCACTGTTGAATGTTATTGTGATTTTCTTCGATTTAAATCACCACACAAAGTGAAATTACTTTATAAACACAAGTGATTTTTGCAGTTTCCGGAACAGATCCTCCTTCCGAATATATTGTCGGTTGGGTTCGCATTCGCTTTGGCATTCAATTAATCCATCTTCCTTTGAAGCTCTTTCCAAATCAGAAACTCATAGGTATCACTTTTGTGAACATCTTTCGATCTTTCCTTATCATGGTCTATACGATTCTTTGGCACTGATTTTTTTCCTGCACAAGACTTCAGAAGATTAGTCAAAACTTTTATTTTGTTTGACGATTATCCAGTGTAAACCTGACACTTATCAGGTTTAAAAGCAGCAGCTGTCATTTGTTCTTGGTTCCTAACGGGTAGTGTTCTTATCAACTTTTCCAATTTCCTCGTACTTGAGAAGACGTTCAAGAATGTCTGATACCTTTTCCTATCTTTTTGAAACACATCTTACATGAAGACACATACATTTCCACGATTTCATGATCATGTGCGTAGAATGTGCAGACAATAACAATTGAATGATTTTTATGTTAGGGCAAATTCGATGCTCTCTCAAGGACGCATGCGCAACCTTTTTACATAGGGATCTGAAACACTAACAGGGCCTGTTAGGATAAGGCAACCTTTTCAGGACCTGGTACTGCCCGGAATACAATTCCTCCAGGGTACCTTAAGTGTTACGCTTAAAAACTTCTTTTTTGGCTATTCGTTATTATTTACATACAAAGTTCGCATGATCGAGCTTCCAGGGCTTCCGTTTCCTCTTACCCTCCCTCAATCTTATATACTTCTCGACTTTTTACTTCAATTTTAACGTCCTTTCATTCAGACGCTTTCCTTTCCCCTCTTTAACTTCTCTTCAAACTCCCATGCTCTCTTTACTTGTCGATCTAGCATTCTCTCTGTACCCAGTTCTTCTCTCAGCATATATCTTCGGCAGCTCCAACTCACCTCCATAACCTACCTCAAAAATCTTTCATGACGACTTTCCACTCTTTTCTGCTCCTCCCACCCCCAAACTTCTACTCCATAGAACACGACTGCCCACACTTACACATTGGCCCATTATTTCACTCGCACACTCCATCCTTTATCTTACTAGTAGGTCAATACCTCCCCCTGATTCAAACCAAAGCCCTAAGTAACAAAATCCCTTCAATAGTTCAATCGCTTCTCCGTTAAACTTCTACTCGTACTCTATTTTCTTTCTTCTATTCCTAAAGCACATTATCTTTATCTTACTAACGTTTACTCCTAAATATTCTCCCCTTACGCGAGGTTGGCACGCTTCTCCTTTCTTTTCCTCCTCTGAGCGCTAAATCGAGAATTCTCTCCTCGTTCCACCAAGGGCTTCGTCTGAATACGCCTGACCACGCCTACTTGCGCGCACTGTTCACACAGCCCGGCTGCCGAGGACCCCTTTCCACGTCGCGATCACCGCATGAACGCATCCAAGGTGGTAAGAGAGGGGATTGACGAGTGAAAGTTATATACACCGTTGCTCACGCGTTGGACACCTCTGCGCTAAACAGTATTGGACTTAAAGGGCAAGGGCCTGAGTCCTCTTCTTGTCCGAAATTCCTCTTCTTTTTCTTTTCCTATCCTCACTCTGAATCTTGTTTCTAAAAAAATTTATTTTATACACCCTCCTGTTCACTGAGTCGATCGCTGCTTTGCAGGCAACAGACAAGGCCATGAGTTTTCCTGTCTTCTGCCCCACGGTCCTATTTACTAGATATAGTTTAGGCCGTAAATATTATCAGTTGTTACCATTACATATTTTAATAAAGCCTATCTGGTTGTGTGGGATAATTCCCTTCTCTTCTACCTGACTCTCTTACCTGTTTTTGAGCACTTTTGCAGATATATTATACCCTACCGACATCAGAGGATACCTCTTTAATCCTCTACGCTTCAACCCCCTCCTTTTTCTAATAGCGGAGTCACTTATCCCATCTTCCGTTCTTCAGGCTATCCTTCTCCGCTACATGCATTGTTACATATTCGCCACATCTCTTCTCTTACATCTTCCCCCATACTTTAGAGCTTCATTCATTATTTATATCTTTCTCTCCTTTTTCTATAACCTTCTATTCTTCTTCTCTAACCTTTCTTTTTCCCCTCCAAACACTCTCTTGAATGCTATTTCTAGTGAAGGATTCCAAGATTACGAAAGAAGTAGGTTTCACAAATAGCTATTCCTGTTTGTTTTAGAATTATTTCTTTTTGGGTTGATCAAAAAAATACATTAAACAATCCAGACTATTTTACTAGAAAAGAAAAACAAATTAATCAGTAGAAAGTAGTTTAGTTTTTAACAGATTTTCTAAGCGATGCTGGAAATAATTTTCAGAAGACGGAAGTGATCAGAGAACTTGCTAGACAACAAGGTTCTACTGCCAGAGGGTTCTTTCTTGACGAGATATTCACGAAATACTCACATGGGAAAAAAATTTTTAATGATACGTTAACTCCCCTCTTAATACCCTTCCTCGAAAGAATGGGTTTATATCGAGTCACATGTGGCAAGTCACTTTTGCGCATGTGTCCCCCCGGCATCTCTCACCCTCGGAAGTGCCAAAAGTGCGGCATCTCGCCTCAACAGAAAATTCGGAATCTTCCTTCGGAGCAAATGGGCAAAAGACTGGTCATGGAAATAGTAAAGGTTACATAACCTCAAAATGATAATTCGGGTAAAAGGAATAATGTAGGTCGCATACCTTCCTCTTTTCCTAAGTATTGTGGAGGGGCAGAAAGCCACTCCTGTGACGGATCATGGAAATAATATAGGTCACAAAACCTGAAAATGATAAATCGTGTTATGCTGGAGACGTGCCGCACTTTTCTTACTTTCGAATATGAGAGATGCCGCAGGGAGACAATCTGATTAGGGAGACTTGCCGCCGAATTGCCAATCCTCCAGGGAGAGATGGCCAAAAAGAGACTTGTCACATGTGACTATATGGACCCGGAAGAATCCTCTTCTCTACCTAGAATTGAAATAATAAAGCGCTGTGATCTCTTAATTCTAAAAAGTTGATGCCTTGAAGAGAAAAACAGGAAGTGAAATTTTCCTGTATTATTTGAAAGCTCACCAGGACTTAAAACCGATTTCATTTCGGAGACTTGATGAGAATTTAAACTTGAAATTTATAGAGCTAGAGAAAAGATCAACTAAAGCTGACATAATTTTGGTTTGGATGTTTCCTCCGCTTACTTCGAATTTTTCCTCAAAAAGAATCCTTCATCATATGAAGAGGTTTGAGAACTCGAACTATGCACAATATTATGATAGGTTGGTAGTTCTCGTGCCGAAAGAAACAAATCGCTGAATAAATATTCATTTCCTATGATTATGAGAGTCCAAATAAATTTTTTCTTTCTCTCGCACTGGAATTTCTCCTTACAAGCGCTTCGCACCAATTTTTTTAAAGTGTTCGTAATTAAATAAATTTGACTGTTTTTCAGAACAAAAAACTATGTTCAATGCTCATTTGCTATTTTCAAGAACATATTAATAGAATATTTTTGGCACGACAACTTCCTTGAAGTCTGTACATAAAAAACAGTTTTTTTTAAAATTCCATCAGAATTTCAATATTCTACTTTCTAAGGGTTTCGTAGCCCTCACCAAGAATCCTTATGGTTCTGGTCGAGTATATGTTCGTCAAAAAGGAAGGATAGTTAGGGGGAACAAGGGGATGTGGTAGGACGGGGGATGGGGGGAAGAAAGTGTGAGGAAGTAAGAAATGTGGTAGGGGAAGAGAAGTAGAGGTCAGTCTGGGGAAAGTTGAATAAGGGAGAGGAGAGTTGGGAAAAGGGATTGAGGAGGAGGGTCGATCATAATTGAGGAGTATGTGGAAGTGATGGATAGGGTGATGTAGGGAGAATAGGGGAACAAAATGAAAAAGTGTGAGGGATGATCAGAGGTGGTGATGGTAAATAAGAGGAAGGAGAATGATGGGAAATGATAGTAAGATGAGTGAGGAGAAGGGAAGGAAAGGGAAGTGAGTGATACAGGAGAAGGGTAATTAGCAGCCAGTGTAGAAAGTTCTGGATGGGAGAATGAGGGAAGGGACAGGCAAGAAAATGAGGATACGTAGGAGTAAGTGAAGGGAATGATAAGGTGGCATAATCAGAGGAGAGTGGTTAGTTATAAGTGGGGGAGGGAAGAAAATAAGCGGAAATCAGGGAAATAAGGGGTGGTGATGGTAAATTAGGAAAAGTGGGTGAGTTGGAAAATAAGGGGAAGCGAGGGAAAGGAATATGATATAAAGAAAGTTTGAGGAAGTAAGTGATAAAAGAGGGTAAAGTCAAACAAGAAAAGGGAAAGTTATGGATAGGGAATAATCTGAGGGGACGGGAGATGTGAGCAATCAAGGGAGATAGGAGGAAATGAAGGTTTGTGATGGAAAATTAGGGGAAATGGGTAAGAAGCAAATGAGGGGAAACGATAGAAAGAGGAGTGCGCGAGTGGTAAAGGTAAAGCTGGGAAAAACCAGTCGAGAACAGGGGAAGTAAGGGACAGGGAAATAATGGAAGAGAAGGGGGGGCGTTAGCGTTTAAGGGGAGTAAGGAAAAATGAGAAGTTGTGTTGGCAAATTTGGAGAAATAGGTGAATAAGAAAATGAGCAGAAGTGGAAAATATTGGAGATAATGAGAAGCGAGAGGTAAATTTCATCTTCTATTCTGATTCAACATGATGGGATTCAGTAGACGAGATTGTAAGGAAGGGGAGGGGGAGAGGAAGAATGAGAAGGAGAGGCAAATTTGAACGACTTTCTTTACGGCCCAATAGGCTACGAAACCCTTTTTTTGGGTGCCTGCCGAGTTCTTTTAATAGTCTCAATTTATCAAACAGATAAAAAGATATAATACTGGTTTTCATTTGATTTCAGGTGGTGGAAAGACGAGTGTCATGGAAAGGGTGACAAATGTATTTTGTGGAGGAGGGGCAGTGACGTACACAAATCTGCAAACTGCAAATAATGCTAATACGCCGCCAGAAAAGCCGAGTAGGAGTGTTCCAGTGGCCGTGAATAGTACAAGCAATATGGGAAATAATAAAGCTTTAAGTAACAACCGAATTGAATCGGCTTCCAATCGAACGAGAAATCCGAGAAATAGGGGCAAGAATGTTTCACTTGCGGGTGGTGGCACAGGTGGATATATGCCACCTTGTACTTGGGAACAACTTATGCAGGACGATCACTTTTTGAGTCGATTTTTTCTCTACTTTAATGCCTCTGAAAGGAAATATTTAGCTCAGGTAAATTTCACTAACCTTGAATATTATTTGGCCTATGATAATAGTATTTTTCGGAATAACAGTTTGAAAAACAACATAACTGTGAGCGATACATTTGTCGCCAACTCTGTGACGTCAGCTGGCAAAATAGCTGCACGCTGAAGGCATGGGATGAAACATTATTCTTTTGATAACTTAAGGGAAAATGGAATATCACCGTTATTCTATTTGGATATTATTTGCATGATCCATGAATTTTAAATAAATCAAATATCTGAAAAATTGATCAAATCCACACTTATTAGAGATATTATTATTATTTCTACAATTGCTGATTAAAAAACAAATAAAAAAATGAGAATTTAAAAAAATTATCCATACGAAATATGGAAATACTTCTCAATACATCAAATAATGTATCCTGATGAATTGAAACACATCAAAATATGAAAAAAAAAGAATTTATAGTATTATA
>WSXT02192735.1:0-10009 GCA_011762715.2 Neuroterus valhalla
ATGATATGAACCTCCAAAGTCGGTATGGACTTCGTGATAGAGGTCGTATCCTAGCCATACCAGCTCATAGAACCTGCCTAATGTAAAAATCGTTTGTAATTAGAGGGACTCGGATGTGGAATAAACTGCCGAATTTTTGAAATCTGTTGGCACGTCATTATTTGATATAACTCTATGGACCTAGCCCACATCTTATTTTATCGTCTTATTTTATAACCTTTCTTTATTATTCTTCCTTCATTTTAAGGCGTGATAGTTAGAATATTTTTGTTTCTGATTGGCAGCTACCGATAGCCTAAATTAAGTTTATATAGAGTGCACTCTTCAAAAATAATTAGTTAAATATAAGTTAGTCGTTTTATAACATGCTTGCATGAAATTAAATATCCAACTGCATCTTACTTATGTCATCTAATGTACAATTATATTCGGCCAGGATTCTACGAATTTTTTAATGTACACTTCTATCTACACATTATATATACATTAATATTGATATTAATTTTATAAGATGTGTATTATCTTGTCAGCTCTCAAAGGTGCTTTTCAATCCTGTGAGCTCCATTGTCAATAAATTCAATTCAATTCAATTCAATTGACATATATAGTTATTGCTTTAGTCCGAAACATTAATATAGAGAGACCAGGATTCGAAATGATAGGGGTGATTTTTATTCAGTAACAGATAAAACCGATCATCTAACTTGGAAAGTGAAATAGCTATTTAAAAAGATAGACAAGATTTCAGGTTGCCTGACGGATATAAAAAGATAGACGGGGATAAAAATAGGATTCAGAAGGGTAGAAAACTATGATTAAAAAGAAAGGGCAAATTAATGTTTTAGAAGAGATACCAGAGGATTCACGCGGATGAAATATGGAGATTGAAAAAAGGCAAGATTCTGGAATGCATAACAGATTAAGAAAGGTAGACGTTGATAAGAGGAGAATACATTCAGATTAAGAGACTGGGATTCAAAAAGAAAGGGCTGGAATATATTTGGAAAAATGGGAATGGATTATTTGGATAGTGAAATAGCTATTTCAAGAGACAGACACGATTTTAAAACGGATAGAAAAAAAGACGCAGATTATCATCTGACAAAAGAATTTTGCATAAAGGATGTTATCAAAGAGGATGGAGGTGACTTATATTCTAGAAAAGATGGAAGAGGATTCACTTGGATATAGAGACAGCGATTGCGAAAGATAGACAAGATTCTGGATTGCCCGACGGATGGGAAGGAATTATTTGGATAGAGAGACTATGATTCAGAATGATAGAGGCAAATAAAGATAAGCAAGGATGAACCTAGATGAATGACGTAGAGAAAAGGATAAGTGTAGATAAGTGGTAGATATACATGGATAGAAAAATTTGGGTTCCAGAGAATATAAGTGATTGTAAATTAGAACTAAGATCAAAATAGATTCAAAGGATAGACACCAGATACACTTATTCACAAGGATAGAAACTCTATTCATCCATATTCAGCAGGGAAGATTACATAGGTCGTCTGGTTTTCCATCAAACAACAGATAAACGGAAGCCTTTTGTTTGATATAGAAGAAAATTCAGCAGCTAAAACTCGTGATGGCTCAATATTCCTAAGTAAATCTATTCAAAGAAACTGCCTACGTACAGCACAACTTCTGAAGGATCAGATGAAGCTTATTGAAAACAAAGTTCCTACAGGTTCAAAGTTTTAAGGTCTTGTTTGCACCAAAATTTTGTACGATTTCTTACAGACACCTACTACATTCTTTGTTGAATAAAGAAGTCATATAATTAATGATGCTAAAGGTTATGTGATTCATTCGCACTTGCTGACCGAGCTGGTATGAAAAAAAGTACTCGAGAATTCTATTGAGAAAGGAACTAAGTCATCACCTAACCCGTCGGATCACAAGCAAACAGTTTCTATAGAAATACATGAGCAGGGATAGAATGAAACACCTTCTCTAACAACAAAAGTCACAAACTTAGATTCCTTGCAAGGTTAGATTCTTCCTCTCAAACTTATCAGCTAAATAAAAATTACAAAAAATGTTTCCTAGAAACATAGGCATACCCTTTTATTCCTCGCAGAATAAGTGTTACATATTTTGCAACGAAGCTCACAATAAACAGAACATTCGTGTTCGAGCAGACAGTCTTTCTTACAGAAAATTATAGACAAGGTAAGAATAATAAACAATATCCTCTGACAACAAAGGCATACAATTTTTTTCTTTGCAGAGTTTCTTTTACATAATTCGCAGCAGAACTTGCAACACATTGAACATTCGTAAATTTGGAAACAGTTTTTCTCAAATATTCATAAGAAAGCGAAACTTGAAAAAACACCTTTTGCAACAACAAAAGTCACAGACTTTGATGCCTTTCAAAGTTCCTGTTACATAACTTGTAATAAACCTGAAAACAAACTTGACCTCCGTAAATCCAAGGTAACAATCTCTTTCACGAACTTATTGGCCAAATGAAAAGAATAAAACACCATTTCTAACAGGGGAAGCACATAATGATATCATTCGCAGAGTTTCTGTCACATAACTTGCAACTTACCTTGTAGAATTAATTCCTGACATTGGTGATATTTACTAAATTTGAAGAAATAAATAAGTGTTCGTCATCAGAGTAAAACCCTGCTGCGTTTATCCAGGATGAAAAAACTGCACGAAAAGCTTTTGAGATTCAAAATCCAATCATGCTATCGAAATTAGGAAATAGGTTACACTGCAGGTGATATTTGGAAAATAGTCATCGCATACGTTTACGAGATTTGAACTGATGCTTCACGATTTTATTCTGATAGGTAACTCTAATCTATTCTCAAAAATTCAATAAATTACACAGGACTTAGAGATTATATACAATTTTTTGTATTAAAAAAAAGCATACTACTTCCGGTGGCTCAGAAGGACAACAAGTATAAAGATTTTGTTGAGTAGTTTCTCGATCGGGTATCACAACAGACAATGTTTCACTTTATCGGAACCTTACATAATTCTCCGAAAATACTCCATTCCATCGAGTTGCTGGATACAAATTTATGCCTTAACATTTTTTCTGGACAGTTTCCTCGTTAATCATAGAAATTTCATGTCTTTTTGTGTGTGTTCTCGCAAAGTTGAATTTGTTAGAACTGACATTTCAATACACTCTTCAGAAATACAATCCGTAACTATTTAACATGAAAAATTCAATTACACGGAACATTCACAAAATTAAAAAATTTTAAAAATCATTGTGTAATTGACGCTTTTTTATAATCTGAAACGTCAGTATGTACAATAATTTTTTTGAATCTCTGTAAACTTTTTCGAACCAGTTGATTTGATTTTAACCTACTATGAATTATACTTCGGAAGAGTATACTTAAATGTTGATTATTTATTGGCTATGCGGACGAAACGCGAATCGAACTTTGCGGAAATACACATTAAGGTTTCCAAGCCTCCACGTTCTGAGACCCCTTTATTTTTACGAAAGTGTCTGTTTGTAATCCTTGGACTCGAAAACTCTCGATTGTGCTTCGGCACACTTTTTGAAGGCCGGAAAAAAGGCCCAGTTCATCAACCACCCCTTTTCGAAGAATGGTTCTGGTTTATCCATCGAAATAATTTTTCTAAAAATCAAAAATACACATTTCCGCTCATTTATGACTTCACAGCGTAACGGTACCAAAATACTTTTATGAAATTGGTCCCTATCCACGGAATCTCTTTATCCTCGGATAAGGAACATGTGTTCCAAAAGAAAGAGAGAAGCATGGAAAAACGAAAATATGCATATTCTAATTCGTATATTGTGGAACAAAACTTCCAGGATGCACTGTAAGAATTTGGGTGAGTGGTTTTCAAAAAAAGTATTCAGAATTCATCGCTTCTTGAGTATTTAACTCTTCAAACAATTTACATATTTTTGAAATCGCAAGAATACGTGAATTTCGATAAGATTATTTACAGATCACTTATCGTTTATTTGAAAATTCGGTTAGTCTGGGCAAGAAAGAATCACTTAATTTTAGGTATACAATTACATGGACTGAGCTGCTCCAGAGGAATTTCACCAAGATTAAGGAACTCTTGAAATTTCAACAATATGTAGAGGAGATTATTATACACTGACTTCTTAATTTTCAAGCAAGCGTTGAGCTTGTGCAGGTGGATTTTGTCATTCGAAAACAGTACTTTCTACATGCGTTCTTATTAAAACAAGAAAATTACCCACACTTTCTAATGTTGCATCCAAACTGGATTACTGACGTAGTTTGCAAACGGAACATTTGAAGAATAATATAATGGAGACATGATACAAAATTTTTAATTTTTTTCTGAGCTTCGTAAAACGGACATAACTTTCCGAAGGAATTGTTTTCGTTAACGCAAGAACATACGTGGAGACGGTTTGACAATACTGTTTCTTCACGTCCATGTCATATCCACGAACGCCCAGAGTGGTACACATCCACAGCTGATCGGGAAAGAATAGGTAAGCAAAGGCTTGTTTGTGTAGAAATTCAGTGTGTTAATACTCGGTCAGAAACGTAGTGATATTTCGGATATAGCTGAGCTGAAACGTTGGTATGGAAACCGCGCACGACAATAACAATAATAGGAAATCCATTATCGTAACCTAATCGCAGCCTAAGATGATCTAAGTATAGTAAGGCTGAATTTTCTTTCATCAACTTCTATCGGAATGCCCATACATATCATATTAAATAATGGAAATCAGAAAAACAAGCTCGAACAATATATCTGCGTCTAACATGCTTGCCGTCGCTGATCTACTCTATTCGTTTGGGGTCGTTAAATAGACGAACAACGAGCTCAAGGCTTTCGAAATTACTACGCGCAAGATAATTCATATGAAGAAAGGCTTACATATCAACTCATCCGTTCCGTGCTTATAAACTGCACACCGTATAGGCGCAAGGGATCTTCTCATTCTCCAATGCTTGAACAGCCGAATTATTCTGAGCACTGCCTACATAATTGCGAACGGTAGAGATTCTCTCCTGGAAATAATCAGGAATCTTAACATCAGAGGTGAGGACAGTGCATTTCTCTACCAATATGCCTTACTTCTCAAAGAACAGGTAAAAAAGCAGATGATAAAAACTTCTTGAAAAAACCATGAAGACGAGGTGATGCACGGGAAATTTTATAAAATTGTTAAAGATCAATCCTTGTCACGTGAGTCAACGTTTGCTTTGAGGACATTATCTGGACTTTTTAAAGGCACGGAGATTTTCGTTTTCGCGTGTCAGGCGTTATGCTTTCCACCTTCTCAGTGGGCAAAAAATTTGACGACCTCTTCACGACTTGGACATAGGCCGTCTTTGCGCCGCCATGGGAATGTCGTGAAGACATCGTAAATACGTCGTCAAATTTTTTGCCCACTGGGTAGGCATATCGTAGCCATATTTAGGTCAAGAAGTTTCTAGCAGTAGGTACAGAGCGTGTCATAAACTCCCTGATCATCTATGGCAGAATCCATCTAAACTGTCCTATTCACGCCAAAACAAAGTAAATCAACAGTCACCATGCAGTGCTTGGAGTCCTTCACCACCATCTTTGTCGCTCTAATGGTGTTGACCACAACCTGGCTGCGCTGAATGCTCCAAGGGAGATAGAGTTAATTGTCGAGACCAAGGAGTGCCGAATTAACTGGAAATATATTTTTTTCGAAAATATTCCCTATCCAACACACGAGACTGCCTGGCGTGTTCCTCGACAAATGGAAACAAACTATGTTTGTGATCAAATTCTCTGCTCCTTTTGACTGCGACATCACAATCAAGGGGCCGGAGAAGAAGAAGGGATATAAAGACTTCATAGAGCAGCTATAGCGACCCTACCAAGAATAACTGGTTGGAGTAATTGTCCTTATCATCAATGCTCTTGGATTTGCAACGGCTTCACTATGATTTCATCGTGTATGAGGTTACTTTTCTCATAGTCGTCAGACGTGGCTATTGGTGTGGCTTGTTCCGGTTCTACTGGGAGCTCGTGTCCTTTCGCTGAATGACAGTCGCTCGCAGGTTGAACCTGCGGTGGTTGTTTAAACCATATTCAAAATGTATGTTATGTGATGTAGAGGATACACTGTGAGACAAGAGTGAAAGAAATGGGCTAAGATGGTTCGTTCATGTTGAGAGTATGGATGAAGAATGATTAACAGAGCAAGAATATTTAGGTGGGGTGAATAATAGTGTACTCAGAGGCAAACCAAAGAAGAAATGGATAGAATATGTTCATGAGACCCTAAATAGGACAACTATCAGGGTCCGTAGAAATACAAGAGCTTGCATGAAAAGATGCATGGATGTAAAAGAAGCAAGAGATGTATTCAAGGATAGGGATGTATGGTGAGCAATTGTATATAAGAGAAAGAGTGAAGCCTGAAACGAATGATTTTGGATACTGATTGGTGTCGTTTTAAAACAGGAACAGGCTAGACTTAATTTTTCTGGGTACCAAATTTATCTGGGCACACCTATAATGTTGCCGGAACAACCTCGTGTATGTTTATTCTGCTCTACATTTCAATCAAAGTCGCTATTTACTAAAAATGTTGCGTCTAAAGAAAATTTCTTGGACTAAAAAATTGGGTTTGAACATAAGATCAGAATTTTTGCTGTTGGCAAAAAACACGCAATGAATTCTAAGACCAATCTTATACCATTGTAAACTTATTAATTTTGCCGGATCAGGAATATTCAAATAAGAATCGTGAAATCAAGTTGAATGAAGTTTTATTGAATCATTAGAAAATTGGCCGAACAAAACTTGTTTCTTATCGCCACACTTACCCGGTTCTGGACAATACGTCAAGATCTTAGATTTTAATATCCTACAATTATTCCGATCACTTATCCGTCGCTGTGCATTGCTGCTCACAAACTACCTTTCTTGAGCAAAGGCACATCTCAACACTTACACACGATCAAAGAAAAGGAATCACATTGTTTGGAGCATTACTTCATATACAGGATAAAGTGGATAGATTTCCGAAATTAAAGATGTAGAAAATAAAATTTGTAGAACTGATCGTCACCAGGGAATATCACAACTTTAAACATACCGCCCGCCTCGTGGGTATCAACGCTATGAAAAATCGGCCGTGGAAAAATTGTGTTGGAGCAAGTATTTATAGGAGACTTGATAATCGCTTGGATTGACCAGCGAGTTTACAAAACAAGTTCTTTTGAATATATTTGATAACATAATTCCAGATTTCATTTGTTACTTTTTTCTGCCATGACCAGGGGCAAAGAGAACATGGAATAGGTCGGCATTATCTTTACCACAGTGTGTGAAAGGACGATTAAGGCTGACTTGAAATTTGGGTAAATCCTCCATAAGTTGTTAAGAAAGGGCTGCTTTCGCACGTGTGCACTCAAAACAACCTTTTGTCAATCGTTTCACCAAAGAGCGAGGCCCCACAATCCAGTAACGCTGTCTAAACCGACATGTAAGAATGTAAGAATTTGAGGTAAACATGCGATGCGATGAGCTCATTTATATAGTGAGGAGACAAAATAACAGGATACTTCTCGATAAAACGGATAGGAGTATGCGTTATTGTTCCTTCTAATCGAATGAGATTATTGGAATCTCAAAAAGGATTCAAATTTTTCAAGGTTGAATTTTTTGAAATGATCCTTCCGGCTTGGCTCAAGGCTCTTATTTCAAAAGAAAAGGAACTGTCCTGAACAAATATGATCCAGGAAATAACAGATTGTTATATTTCATTCTCGTTGAAAGATATTGTTGAAAATTAAGGTTGAGTCTTAGTAAATTTGAAGTGCTTGAAGACAAGAGCATAAATAAATCTCTCACAATAGGCTGTAACGGCTATTCCTTGGAGTGGTTAGCTAACCAAGGTGGGCTTTGCCACCATGAGGAATGCCCTAGAAATTTTTATATTCAAGTCGCCGAGAAGCGCAGTCAGACGGATCATCTTTAGTAAACGCGTATCGCAATTGGGTGCGCGGCACAAGCTCAAGGATAAGAGAAACTCTGTTAGCGGTGAAAACAGGCCGATTGGAAGGATGTTCCCTAAGCCAAGTCAGAACTGTTGAAGAATCATGGTGGCAGCAAATTGGTGCATTATCCAACAAAATAGCTTCTACAAAAATTCAGGTGTCTTGAATAACAAAGCAGCCCTAAGTAGCTCCAAGCGAGGAATCGCGACATTTTATTTGGCCATAAGTAGGCAGACGTGCACCTCCTTCACATCTTCACTGCAAATTTCAAGTTAAACGGAAGCTGATTAGGGTTTCGAAGAAGCAACAAAAAAGTTATGGAGTTCTAAATCATATTTTGTATCTGATTGTCGTGTCCATCTTGAACCTTTAGGTGCTTCCAATTTCCCCAGAGAATTATGATAATTCAACCACTGAATTGTAAGATCAATGTAAAGTGTTTCATCTCAATTTAATTTACGCAGCCAGAGATCTTGCATCAAGATTTTTGCCACTATTATGACTAGGATTAACCAACTCATTGGTGAATGAAGCGGAAACAGAACCCCAGAATAAACATAAAACTTTGAGTTGTGCATTTTCTGCTAAAGGGAATTCGATATCTCGCTCGCGTTTTCCCGAGGGACAATCTTCTAAAAGTTCAGAGTCATTTTGAGCTGAAATCCGCAAATGAAAACCACCAGCCTTCAACAAGATGGATACTTGTGCCTGCTTCTGTTTACCCTCAATCTGATTATCTTCACCGAATATAGCATTGTCAACGTAGGTATCATTTTCTAATTTTCGATGTCAGACATATAAACACAGCAATACGACCTCCGATTCATAATGATAGTAACAAGATCGTTTGATATCCCTGGGCTGACACCCAGTGGGACCAAATCCCAAAAAGGTAGCCAAAACTATAAAATATTCATGAAATGGGCCGTAAACTGGAAAGCAAAGGATCATATGCTACTAAGAGCCTACGGAAATAGTTTTCAAAGTTTTTTTTCTGTGGTGCATTTTCGAGAAAAGTCTTCTCTTCATTTTTCGATGAATTCTTTGCATGATTCCTGAGCTTCTTCAGACATCTGACCAATGGGGAGTAACGAGTAATCACAAATTTGGTGACCATGAACAAGAATTTTATGCAAACTCGTTGGCATGTAATACC
Organism: Neuroterus valhalla; assembly: GCA_011762715.2. NCBI lineage: Eukaryota > Metazoa > Arthropoda > Insecta > Hymenoptera > Cynipidae > Neuroterus > Neuroterus valhalla. Next base: position 9,154 of record WSXT02192735.1, read on the forward strand.
ACGGATAAAGTTGCACAAAATATTTCGCTGTTTCCAACGCATATCTCGTACATTTTCATCTTTCTTTTTCGGAAACAGAGGAAATAAGTTGTAGCATAACATTAAATTTTTTGATTAAAATTTCATTGACTCCTGTAATTGAAGTAGAAGTCTGCGAATTCAAAAAAACGTCGAGCCGTATTTCCATCCTCAGAACTGCCGAATCCCTGCTCCGGTTGATCAATAACGAGCCCTAATTATTCTCGGAAACACCTTTGAATTTGTTTTTTCCTTTCGTCAAATTTTTCTTTGTCAACTTCACGAAACTCTTTACGAAACCTAGGTAACGAAGGTCGCAGATTTTTCCGAACTTTTCTTCCCTCATTAGATTCTTCTTCAACACATGAAATTTGTAAATGCTTTGACCGGAACTCTCATTGAAAATTGTACCAATCGTAGACCTATTAGATAATGCTCCTATCACGGAAAATTATCTCATTTTGATAATTGTTCATCATAATGTAGGGGGTAAAATTTTCGGGTTATTCAAGGAAAGCCTAACTTCCAAATATTGGTAACATTCTTCCTATTACTTTGAACGGAATTTTACCCTCGATGTTTTTGGTGGATTTTTCCCAAAATTTTCTGGTGATCATAACGAACCTTGAAGATAGTCAACATTTGATCCTTATTTTTGGATTTCAAAAATAGATTTGACTTCTTTTCTAAATTTCGACACTTTCTTCCGTTCAAAAAAGTTTTAAAAGGAAGCTGAGTTTTTTCCTGTAAGACTACTTATTTTCAAAGTGGCAAATTAATTCTTCTTTGAGTAATCAAACGATATGTAAACAGGACAACATGAGAGGGCGGGGGGGGG
>WSXT02192745.1:0-19582 GCA_011762715.2 Neuroterus valhalla
ACATTTCATAAATTCCGCGAAAGTCAATTTTCACATAAAACCAATACCTTCTCATTATGATGAGAATGTAAAAATCTCATTTCAATACTTGCAGCGCAAAATTTTTGAAAAGTCTAAACAAGGAATCATAGCTTCCCAAAGTGGATACAAGTTGTTTTCAACCTGTTATTTTATAGGGGTAAAAATGTCTAAACAAAGGAATAAAGATTTCCGAAAGAGAAGCTAATTTCAAACTGGACTCACATTGGACTTTTTTCAATTGAACTCGTCAGTTTGTTATAAACTACAGAAAATCCCAAGGAGAATTCGAAAATTCCAATTACGAGCCAAACTAGCGAAATGCGTAAAAATATCTGTCTAAGATATCATTTTTGTTAGAGTTTTCTTGGCCCTTTTTCATGTGATTTGCTGGGTTTCATGCCTTCGAAGAAGCACCTTCTTAGGTTTCCTAATAAGTTTAATAACCTTAATCGTGACATGATGTGCTTGAATACACCAACGTTTCCATGACAGGCTGGCAAGGGAGAGCTGCTAATTGTGAATTTTATTTTTGTGTAATAATGTTAGTGATAAAACCTTATCATCTGAGTATTAATTTTCCAAAGCAGTAATATGCGCTCTTCTTCTGTTTCCGATAGAATTGAGTTTCGAATATTCACCACACTCTACATGATGTTTGGCAGGAAAATATTGTTCGCTAGCGAAGGTGGCATCACTTCGGCTTCGTATCTAGCAGATTGTGTGTTCAATCCTCAGTCCCTACACTTTTTTCAACTTTTTTTTTTCTTTAAATCTTCATAAATATGATTTCCCTCAATACTTGAAATCGCACTTTTCAAAACACTTATATTAGGCCATAATCAGCGTGGATCGTACAGAGTCATGATTGGTTGTGTTAAATACACCGGAGGACACCAGTCTTTTGCCAACATTCCAACAGCACGCGGTATTCCCGAACGGTCACCCGTCCATGTTCTAACCGCGCCCAAAGCGGAATTCGTTCTGCGAACAAATTCATTTTTCATAAATGTTATTAATTTTTTTGTGTAAATCTTACCAATGTTATTTGAAAACAGAATGATGGTAATAATTTTGCGAGGAATCAAATTTATTACTATTTTATTCAATGAAAGTGGGGGGACTCAGGATCGAACAAGCAACCAGTCCGTTACGAAGCAGAAGCCTACCAGGCTACCGAACACAACATTATATGACGTGTGGTGAATATTTCAAACTTGATTATCTAGAAAACGTCAAAAAGGGGCATATAACTGCTCTGGAAAATAAGCACTCAGATCATAAGCTCCCATTACAAAAATTATTAACTGAAAATGAAATTAACAATCGGCGTCCTTCCCTTGTTAGTTCATACTTCAAAATTGTATGTTGAGTGTGAGTATGTCCTATAACGTAGGATTTCTTACGATTGGATCTCTGACTAGTATAGAGTACACTCTGGCTGAGTAACTGCTCAGAATGTACGCGTTCTTCACATAAAATTTTTACATGTTCCTCACTCCTTACTTGGAATATACTGCGCCTATATGAATTTGAGCATTACTATATTTAGACGTATTGCATGGTTCTAAAGTTTTCACCTTAACACGCTGATCTTTCACATGTCGTCTGTCAAAGTACTACACTTTCGGTTCGATGAAATATATACTCAAGTTATCTTACATCACAGTATTAATAAGTTATACGATATAATAAGATATACTTCTTTATCCAAAGGTAATTTTTGACAATTTACCGGCATGTATTAATAATATGAACTTATTAATATAATTATCATGAATCTGTAAAAAAAAATGCTCTCTAGCATTGATGGACTAAGAAGTAGATGTAAAAAATTACACCAGTAACAAATATCCTGCACATTCTATGAAACTATCCTGAACTATATTCAATGCAAAAAATATTGGCACTAGGCTCAAGCAAATATTCTGATCTCAGTCACTGATCAGAAATCGGAAAACTTTGTATCGATTGGCATCGAGAATTAACCATTCGAATAAAATGGTATTATTCTGTTTCTACAGCTGGATTTGGCTCATAAGCAGATCGCTGAACTAGGGTTAAAAGAACGCAGCTATATTCAGCGGTTGTCTGACATGGAAGAACAATTACACCGTGAGAGGGAACAAGTCACATTTTTGAAACCTTTGTTGGAACACAGGGATCAAATAGCAATTTTAACAAGAAACGTAGACAATCTGGTGATAGAGCAAGAATCCCTTCAGCTGGCACTGAGTCAAAAAGTAACCAGAATCAAATATTTTTTCCATTGACAATAAAAAAAAGTTATTATGAATGTAGACTATAAGTTTTTCTTATGTTTGGGGTTAACAGTGAAACCTTTTCTATTTGTCGTTTACAGGAAGTAGAAATCGAAAATCTAAATATTGAACTGCAAGAGTTACAAACATTAAAGGAGCAGAATTTGGATGCATCTAAACTGGCTACTGCTCTCGAAAGCGAACAATTGGGAGCTTCTCGAGCAGTATCTCAAAACCAACAACTCAAACGTCAACTCAACGAAATGCATGACGCATTCGTTTTACTAGTAAGAATTTATTGCATTTCTTATCGTAAGATAAAACAGTCTATAACTAATCTATTTGCTAACAAACATCAACCCTATTTCTTATTGTGAATTTTAAACTATAAGGCAGGATCCAATGTTTAGGATCATACTTTATTGGTCAACTCTTCTCCTCTACAAGTAGAGGCTCAAAAACTTTTGCTTGATGCTTTGGGCTCTGCAGCTTTGGTGCTCTGGTGCTTTGGATCGTTCGAGGCCCAGAAAAGATACAAATGACTCATAAAACAAATGAATAAATAATTTAAAATTCTATGATCATGATTATGTCTAGAGAGTCATTTTTTCTTATGAATATTTTGCGTTGTATAATGCGGGTGCTTTTTGGCGTTAAGGGTTGAAGCCCAAAAATCAAGATTGGTATTTTTCAGAAGCCCAAAAATAATAGAAAATATTGGCACTTAAAAATCCTGTAAAAGGTTATTTGTCAACAAAGTTGTACAAAGGGAGTGCTTTTTTTCGTTAAGGGCTGGAGCGCAAAAATCAAACTTTGTATTTTCGAGGAGCTCATGAGAGCTTCAAAATATGGCGTAATTTAATTTTTGGGAAATTAAAACTTTACCCAAAGGGTTTGTTTTGAGACTCGAGGGTTGGCTTGAGGCATGTGGTTTTTGCGGATTTTTTGCAGTGGAAGTGCTGGTTTTATGTAATCTGGAACCTCAACAAAAAAATTTATTTTTTAAAAAAAGTGAAAGAGCCCAAAAATGTTGATTGGTGCCCAGAATTCCAAGCTATGAAAAATGCTTAAATTCGATTGACGAAATGCCAGCCTAATGGACTTATTCCAAGGAGAAGGAGGAGAAGAAGATGATTCACAGGTCTATACGAACTGTAGAGCTCTTTTGCGCTCCCTTTATTCTGAGGCGAGCGAATTATTTCATATAATGTCTTCAAAATTGTCATGAAGTTACATTATCATGTGAGAAAATTAGCCTATCACGAAAGCGTTTGGCGGGCTGATTTTCAGCGGTAGTGGGGAAAAATCGGTTACGAGCTACTGAACAGAAAGACGCTCCGATGATGATCATTCATTATATTATCGTTTTCTTGTGTTCATCGTCTTTGAATTCGTGCCACACTCTACGTGCTTAGAGAGGTCGGAAAGGTATTTATATAATGTCTCATGTAAAAAGGTTTAATTTCGTTTAATCGTCGATTTTGAAGTTTGTGTGTCTTCGTTTTGTTTTCTTGAACAGGGATGCGTTTTATATGGGAAATTATTGTATCACATTGCAATTTATCGTAGCAAGGGAGAATTACAGTTCCGTAGAAGTGCCCATTGATCACCTTGTTTGACTGTTGACCAACACGAAAATCTAGTCGTGGGAAGAGCATCAAGCTGCTGCAAGCGTTGTTTATATCGCCAGGTTGTTATTAAGAAATTAAGCAAATTTTACCCGATTGGTAGACACCGCTTCTGTTTGAAAATCGGCGACTGTACGATTCGCTGTCTCCCGTCAACAACAAGGCATTTTGCATGAAGGTATTCTTTTCCGAACCGCTAATGTTTATGGACCCACTATTTTTTTTATTCAGGCTCTCGCTAACTTTTATTTATCAATCGTTCACGAATTGGGTTGCGTAAATAACAAAATTTACAATTAATGCTCGAATCCTTATTTTCATCGATTTATTTGTAGGTATGTGCGTATTTATTTATTATCATTTTTGAATAATGAATTCCTAGATTTATTATAAACTGCATGAATTTGTGATTTTATTTCTTATGCTAATATTGCAGTGATTTCAAGAAAATGTACAAAATGATTTAACTAAATAACACAATTCTTACAAGAATCCCAAATAAAATTTCGGAATACTCAATCTTTTTTTCATTTAATTGATGTATTCCGAGTACATTGTATCAAAATGCATCTATTTCGGCTGTGTATTTGAGTTACTTGGTGTTCATCTCTGATGTAAGGACACTGATCTGAAGTAAGTAACCATGACTGGGCCTCAGCCGTGGGGTCAAAATATTCAGTTATAATTATTTTAATGGTAGTCGTTGAACAACAGAATGTAATTTAGATAACATGATAAGTGTTGATGAAATAAAGTCAGGATTTCAGCATAAGTACTGTAGTACCGTATCATAAACGTCATTGGAATCATCTAAGTCTATAATCTTCTTCATACCTTCATTACCTTCTCTTCTATGAAATCTATTTCTGCAAGACAGCGTCTGTAATAGTTCGCGTAAATGTGTGAAATCTCGGCAACATCCCATTGAATAAAATTAGTAGCCCTAACATGAAATAAGAATAAGTTTCTGCTAATGGCTTTATAATATTTTTCTACAATTTAATCTATTTTATGGTCTCATATTTATATACGGAGAAGATATCATTCCATAGAAACATGTGATTCTACAGTTTAAGGAATATTGATTATGAGTATCTAGCTTATCCTTAAAAAAAAATACTTCATAAGCATTGTTATTCTCCTGAACATAACATACCAATCTTTTGTTCAATCATATGGTTAGACAACAAAAAAATCTTCTAAAGTACGGAGTTTCTAAACCAATAGGTTATCCTAATGTCGCCATTACATCTGCTTATTTGTGTATCCCAATAACTACTAGATCATTTCGTATTGTTTTTAATATTCTATTACTCTATAGATTAAACTTCAAATAGGTCCGGGAACTTAAGCTTAGGATACGCTATATTGATTTCCACATTACTGTTTTTCAATTTTCCTTTTGATGTTCCACAGTTGGGCTTTTGACCATTTTCTGATCAAATTGCAGTGATTTGAAATTCTATTAGATTCGAAATTTTCCATTTTATGGTCGTGTATAGATTGCCTGATCTGATATTCAAATTTGCGTCTCTTGATTCATCCAGATTATCATGTTTGTTGTGAACCATGAAGATTTCATAGTTGGCCAACAGAGATGACTAAAATCTGACCAAACTTAGGATATGCATTTCAGCAATATATTCGATCTAACGGTCAATTATTAAGTCAAAATGAAAAACATCCAGAATGAGGGATGCATAATGTTAAGATAAATTTCGTTCATATCCATTATTTCAGATTTCAAATTTATTGAAGTTTTGATATATTTATTGATGAAAAGTAATTCAATAATATGCCTTTGAGGAGTATTATTTTCTCCGCCCAAGATTTTTATATTTCCAAAATCAAAAACATGAATAAATTTTCATTTATTTACGACACACCTGTGTTCAAATTACCATTATATAATCTCTTTTATGTTCGTGAAATCTACTTCCCAATCTCCTGCCGGTTTCACCCATGTATAGTTTATTAAAACTATACTATACCCAAAACGCACAGATCACGTTCAACGGGAGCACGATCACATTACTTGTTTCTTAATCACAGATTCTTGCGACGATAGCACATTACGCGCGTGTGAAAAACGCGCGACAATTTTCCGTCCTGACGAGGAGCAGTCTCAACTTCACCACGCCGAACCCTCTCTTTGAGTGACGGTTGGCGGCTGTACCTCTGAAGAGAACAGGTTCATTTTTGGCTCTGGATAGGCTATAACTGGCTCCAGACTTTTCTTACGCAATTTTTGTTTAGTTACCTGCTTATGCTGCTTCAGGCTCCAGATGTTTGTATTCCAATTCTAATTAATCTGGTAACGCAGCCAAAATCTTCTCCTTGTCCTTATCTTCTCCTTGTCCTTATAAGAATCTCTTCCGGTGAGATTCTAATATGGTAGATCCAACTTGTGAAAATGAAACAGATTTGGATAAAAGAGGCTGATTAGGGGTTTTTCAGGTCACTGATTTCAAATATAAAGTCAAAATCAAACAAGTTTTAATGAAAGATTCCATGCGGCCTAATAGTATCGGCTTCGTACACAAATTTTCGTTTTTTTTATTCGAGAACCCATACTGAAGTTGACATTTTCCCAAAGAGTTTCGATCACCCATGACTATTTATTTATTATGAGACTGAAGTATATAGTGTGATATAATTATGAACACTTTATTAGATCAAACTCCAAATGATCCTGAAAATAGAAAATAGAATACCTATTCCAACTGAGCTTGACAAACATATCCAGATAAAACTGATCACTTTATTTCGTATTAAATCCGCCATTTCGAATTTAGAAATTTGGTCCCAAGATTTGAAATCAGGACATGAGAAACCCCTCAAATAGCCACTGTAAACCTTACCCAAAGCTTCACTCCAGTTGGAGTCGCAGTGTATTTATATTTGCTACAGTTGAGTAGTAATGTCATAGATTATATGTGTACGGATATTGGTATGGTGGAATATAATTATACGTAAAGTACACATCACAGAGTGCGGAAATTTCCCCTTTTATTGAAATAGTGTTAGCGTCTTAGTATATTCAAGACTTGAAATATAAAATTTCAATATCAAGAAAGGGAATTATAAATAGCGAGGATGATATAAATCGATGAAAATATTTGGCACATCAACAGAGTCCACAAGATAGGTCGGTCAATTTGAACTATGTGTATTTTTCATATACGCGTTACCATAAGTTAGTTGGAAAGTCGGAGTGCACTATGTGAAAATTCTCCCCGGATTTGTCTGACAGTTTCCGACTACGGCCGAAGGCAGGGAATCAGCGCACGCGGTCGTTTAAGCACGTGTCGTTTATCAAAAGTTAGATCTCGCCGAAATTATCATCATCATCACCGTTGAGATTGAACGTATCAAACACTTTTTGTTCTAATTCAGCATACTCATATTTTTGAGGGAAAGTCTTCAATTTCGCCAAAAATTCAATTGTTAATCATTATTCGAAGCCATTTCGAAAAAACTATAAAATTTTTATCTAGAAATTCTCGATCCATCATCTCGGAATCAGGTAACTTTTTTTAATCAAAATTTTTATTCATCGGTTTTCGAAGGATGGTGAGAGGGGGTACGGGGAAAAGACTGATTTGTATCCTGCATTTGATGAATTGTTACGTTGTTCAAACTATTTTTAATTTATGTATTAGTTATGCAAATGAACTTTGTTTTATCAATGGAGGGAGATGATGTTGAAGTAACAAATTATAAAACCAAAAAATTTCACCGAAAAACAATTTTTTTGAACTCCCATTTCAGTTAGTTATGTAGGGTAGTTAGGTAGGGTTCGATTCACCAGCAGACCTAATTTTTTCAAAGCGTTCGAGAGGAAAATATATGTGTATGTCACTCTTCATGAAATTGTGTATCGATTCGTCTCCCTGCTGATTTTTGGCTCCAAGACCCATGGGTCCTTCATCCTCTCCCCCAGTTACTATCATTGAGGTCGCTACGCTGCCGGAACAATCCAAAATCGTAACTAGCCATCTGGGTAAAAGCTAGTCTGGTCTTCTTGGATCCTTCTCAATATTTTAAACTAGCCTGAGTAAACTTGGCTCCTGACGATAAACGTAATTCCCAAGGAAACCAAACCGTCACGTACACTCCATTTCGACTTAGTACTTGCAACTATCTCTTTTGTCTATTTAAAAATATTTGTGAAAAATATTTCTACAATTTCGTCCATCTGACTGCTTGACGCCCTCGTCAAAAATTTACGCCTTTACTCTATCTATCAGCATTCCTCACAAAAATACATCTATTCACTGAATGAACCTTTATCAACACTAACAGAAAGCTGCACTTTCCTTCTTTCAGCGTAAAATTATAGATAGGTAGATAAACATTTATTCTTCCATACCTTATTACTATGACCGTTTGCTCGCTCGCTCTCATTGCCTCGCCTTCCTCACTTCGACTTGCACGCATTTTCCTACATTTAGCCAGCCTCGCATTGCCAAACTCTACCTCCGCGGTTCCTACCTATTCCTCATCTACTATGCCTTAATTGGTATTCCTTATCTACTATTCACATTATTTATATCTTTCTTACATCTACTTCTTCTCCTCCTTACACATCTATCACCATTCCTCCTCCTCCTTCCTTCTCTTCTCCACCATCTTGTCCAACACCGCCTTCGCCCATGTGATCGCCCTTTTCTCCCCTCTTTCATGCAGTATTATTTCCATGCTAATTCCACTCCTATTCAACTCTCCGCATTCTTCCAACCAGTGTTCCACCTTTGCATATCCCTTCCTATACAACTCGCACATTCTTTTCTCCTGCGGAAGCCAGAACCTATTAGCGCCCTCCATCTCATTCTCGCTATTATTTCATGGCTTCCTTTCTCACGTAAATACCACTCTCTCTCCATTGGCATAATTCAGCCATATTTCCCATTATGCCTTCACTCTCTTATCCGCTCACCCCCTCCTGCCATCTCTTTCTCCATGCCGTTCCTCTTAACCATCTTTCTCCTTCCTCTCCTGTTCTATTTCTCCTACCAACACTTCCTCACCAGCTTACTTCCCCTCTCTTCCAGGAATTTCTCCTCATACTGAAACGCTCGGCTACCTGTCAAAATACCCAAACTTGTTCTCCCTGTGTCTCTTCTCACTATACAACTAGATGTACTTCTATCCAACTCCAGTGTCCATCTGATATACCTTTCCTGAACCCTATTTACCTTCACGCTTTCCTTTTACCTTCACGCTTTCCTTTTAACCCCACACCTCTACTCCATACAGTAGCACGCTCATAACCAGGGAGTCAAACTGCTTCATTTTCCTTTCAAAGTCATATGTAAACAACCTCTTTCCCAATACCCACACCGGCCTCATCACAACAGTTACCCTCCTTACCCTCTCCTTCATATGCCCATTCACTCCACCATTCTTCCGAAATAGGAAACCCAGGTACACGAACTATGTCACCTCCTGCACCGCCGTCAGCTTTCATTCACAATTCCTTCTCTCATTCCTTCCACCTCCTCTCCTGAACACCATAATCTTGGACTTTTCTGCGTTTAGCTCTAACCGACTCCTATCCAGGTAGTCACTTTATGTCAGCAACACTCTGCCATCTGCATACACAAGTGACCAAATTCTAACCTTTCCTACCCTCACTCCCCCAACTACTCCTTCCTCTAACTTCCTCTCCATGCCAGCGGTTAAGATCGCTAAAAGCGTTGGGCTAAGCGGACACCCTTGCTTGAACCCCCTATCCATCCACAAACCCTCTGATATCGTGTTCTCTACACTTTCCCTATCTTTCTTCTCTTCATGCACCTACCCTACCCGTTCGATCAGACTCTTCTCTACTTCCCTCTCCTCCATCGCCTCCCACAACCTCCCTCGATCCACTGATGGGAAAGCACCTTTTAGATCCACGAAATACGCGTACACTTTTGCTCTCTTTTACTATTCCTCTATCCACCACGTACTGCTTAAATATATGCCTTTTCGCTCGACATCATTCCTTGGCCTCCCCGTTAATACCATTGCGTATACTTTGTACGCCGTGATCATCAATATGATTCCTCTATAATTTCCTACCTACTCCTATCCCCCTTCTTATACAGTGGTGCTATCAGCCCCTATCGCCACTCCTGGAAATCCCTCACCCCTTCTTACCATCTTAACTACCTCTACTAGCCTGTCTCTAACAGCTCGTATGCCAAAAATCCACGCTTCCGTTCGTCTGAGTCCTGAAATGATTCCTTGAAAACTCCCTCCATTCCTCACTTCTGACCTCTTCACTTATCCCCTCCCTGCGCCTTCTAAACCTATTTATTATCTTCCACACGTCCCCTGCGGTCTTAACAATTCTCAACTCCTCTTCCAGCTCCCTTTCTCTCCCTTGATCTGTTCTTTTCCACATCAACCTAAACTCCTTCCTCATCTCCACGTCTCCTCTTTCTTCGCGGTTCATTTATCGACTTCTTGTACTTTCTTTTCACCCTTCTCTTCATCTTTTCACATTCCCTATCCCACCATGGTTTCACCATTCCCTTCTTCTTCTTTCTAAATTTTTTCTTTTGCACACACCCAGTCACGCTCACTTTAAGATCCTCCCATATCTCTTCCACCGACTCCTCTTCGAAAGTCACTCCCCCTAGCTGCTTCTGGTACTTTCATACACCCTCACCCGTCCATATCTCCCTCTCAACCATTGTAACAACTCCTCCCTGCCTTTCCCTTTCCTCTTACCCACAAAATTAGAGGCTGATGGTCTGATTCTATCCTCCCTTCTACTGCGTATCTCTCCGTAAATAAATTCCAAACCTTTTTTTTTTACAAAATTACCTATGGTTACTTCCGTGATCACATAATCAATCACGCTGTTTGTGCTGGAATAAACTCTTGTCATTCGGTTGAAAAAATGCCCTCGTATGGTTTTTGGCCCTGTCTTTCTCCCTCCATGTCAAGCTGTTCCAGCATTGTCCCTTTTACTCTCTTCTAACAAATCCTCGACCAGTTCTTTCGGTTCTCCCGATCCTATTCTTCTAATTAATTTAAATGTTCCACTCGTCAGAAGGTTATCTAATTTTCTGGCTATTCTGTGAGAGAAAACTACCTCGTACGGCGTTCTTATAGTGATTCTGTGCTCCCTGTTATTTATCGTCCACAGCAGTTCCTCGATACATAATAATACGCTCGGGTTTCTCGTAATATGACATAATATTTTTCACCATCCGTTACGTCTCAGCGCAACTCACGTATTTTACAGTTTTTCAACAAGGTATATTTGCCAAACCCATAAATTATCGCGCACACGTGTTTGTTTCCATTTTCCGTGGTCACGAATGACCCGGCATGGTCGATATGTACGCATTGAAAGTGTGCGTTCCCTTTTTCAAACGGATGTAAAGATCCTGGCTCTTTACCGCGTTTTTTTGTAATAAATGCAGTTTATGCAAAATTTTATAAAAATTTCCACGAAAGTGCGCATTTGTAGAAAATAATAGGTCTCTTTTAATTTATCATACGCCTTATAAACACCAAGACGCGCGAGGCCGCGATGTGCTTCCGCGACCAATTCGTGCCTCAAGTCATTCGGTATATAAAAACGGGATACACCCTTAGAAACCTGGTATACGTGCGCGTTGACCGTCGTAAACTTTGCATGAGCAACCTGGTCGCCCTCCTCGAGTTTTATCACGTATACTCATGATCTCATCACTGCCCCGCCGCATCACGGCGGTCCAATCTGTAGTGTTTTTTACACCACTAATCTTTAACCCTTCGAGTTACATTTCTTGGCCCGGTTCCACAGGATTTGGGCTCCATCCGTCGGTTATCGCATTATTCATCTCTTCTAGGTATTGAATACGATACCGATATTCCGATAGCCTCACAAACCAACGCCCTATTCGCGGATTCAGATCCCTTTTAATTTCTGGATTTTCTCAAACTGTTACTGTCAGTTCTAATAATAAATTCGATCCCTAGCACGTAAGCGCAAAAACTCTCTACATCGCAAACTATAGCCAGAGCCTCCAACTTATGCAACTGATATTTCGACTCATCTTTCGTCGTTTTTCTGCTATAATAGCAAATTGGATGAAATTTTCTATTTTCCTGGCTTTGAAGCCATACCACACCTGATCCAACTTGACTGGCATCAGTGTGCCCTTTGGTTTCTGCTATCCGTTCATATACTTCAAGCACAGGCTTGAGCAGCAGCAGCCGTTTGAATAATTCAAACCCTTGCTACTGTTCTGTGCCCTATACAAATGACACACCTTTTGCAGTTAAATCAGTCATCGATTTTGCTATCGTCGCGTAACCTTTTACAAATCTACGACAAAAATTCGTGGTTCAGAGAAACGATCGTATCCCAGTAGCATTTATTGGTTCTGGAAAATCCCTGATAGTACTCAATACGCAACTCCACCATGCAATTCTCTTGTCTGATAATGTGAAACCAAGATAATGGACATTGTACTTGAAAAATTGGCATTTTTTAAATCTGAAAGTTGAATTCGCGGCCCTGAGTGCATCTAAGACCTTCCGCAAACTTTCTAACACTTCCTCGAAACTTCCCGATGGTTTAATCGTGTCGTCATTATATATCATTGCAGTGTCATTCGGTACAATTTCTAAATCGAAATACATTAATCTTTGAAATGCAACCGGTGCATTACAAAGCCCGAAGGGCATTCTTTTAAACTGCTAATGACCATCAGGCGTTACCAATGCTGTCTTCGGTCTAGAATCTCTCGCGACAGGTCCCGCTTGCCAAATCTAAGGTGGTAAAAAACTTCTTACCCGCCATCCGATCCAAAAAATCATCGATACGAGGGATCTGTGGTCCTGTGATCCTTGATGGTCTGCTTGTTCATCGCCCTGTAGTCGACACACATTCATACTTCTCCGCTCGGCTTCGAAGTCCAGTTCCATGACATTTGTGCCTCCCATCTGACTCGTGTTTCGAGCCGCCAGGTCCTTGTATTCTTTCACAAAGTCTAGAACACGTTCCGATTCTTAAGCCTCCAGATCCGTGTTTAGCTTACTCAAAGTCATCGGTATGTCATTCATCATTCGCGTTTGTGGCGGCTTTTCTTCGCACTTTTCTCCGCGAGCCACGGTACCTCCCACAGTTACCTCCATTTCTTTTCCGACAAATTCAGTATCAGTAGCATAGCTTCCTCTTGACCGTTCGTCTGATTCACGCACTACGGAAAATGATGTCCGGATTCGCAAATCTCACCTTTCACTAACGGTTCACAATTTTTAACATCCGTTTGCACACCAATATGGCCCACATGACTGTTTGCTATTCTCACTGAGTTACATGCTCGCATCACTGTTTAGGAAGATTCACTCATTCCATCCGTAAGCACTGCGTTTTCATCTGCGGTGATGAGAAATATCCCCGCGCGACTTGTAATCACGAAAGGTGGTTGTTCGGTAAAGGGGTGGCCCACTAACAAGGGTACCTCCTGGGCCTCATTTGGTACCACATGTCCGTCTAACCAAGCCCCTACTACCTCGATAGACAGATAAGCACAAAACGTACCAATAGGCTTCACACCGCATTTTTAAAGTACTTTTGGTGCGTGTTTCCCACAGTATTCACGGCTGTTGAACCGTCACCCGTACTCGTACTCATGGTATTCGACGCAGCCCCTTTGTAAGATCGTTCGTGACTCATTTCCCAACCGCGCGCAAAATGTCCCACTGTACCGCATTCGAAACATTTCCCGGATTTTGACTTCGTTCAATCTCACCTTATGTGGCCCGACTCTTTGCATATAAAGCAGTTGAGTGCTGTTTGCTCACCTTCATTTTTATCCGTTTTCCTGGACTTGTCGTTTCTTTCAGGTGGAATGTCCCGAATATGCAGACTTCAGGCCTTTAGATCTGAAAGTAAATCATGAAGCTCAGCATATCGACTCAGAGGGCCGAGGAAATCGCGATAGCGGTTATTATTTAGCCCGTACACCATCCACTCGATAGTTTCCTCGCTCTAAATGCCTGTCGTTATTGCACTTTTAAGAACACTGTTATTGCACTTGAAAGTACAAAAATGTAATAAAAGAGTGGAATATTTTTTAATACTCTCTCCCTGTTACGGGTTTTGAAAGTCTCGGCATAACCTTCTCTCTATTCCTTTGCAAACCTCATCACTAACTCAGGGGTGAGGGGGACCTACAGTTTACGGTGGGTTCCGAACCACCAAGAACAACAGCTACTTAATACTTGGAGAACTTAAAGAACTCTAAAGGTACCGGGCTCACGACTCTCCGTGGCCCGCCGAAGCTCTTCCAGAGTGCGAGGCGGGAATCGAACCCACAACCAGACAGTAGCGTGGGTCTAAAGCTCATGCTTTAGCCTCCATGACCAACTGACCACTCATGTAATAAAAGAGGGAAAAATCCCGTCGAGTCAACCGACACAACAAACGACCGACCGGCCAAATGTCAATATTGCGTTCAGCAAAATTCGAAAACAGACGCTTGAATCTGATTGGACGTGGACCGCCACTCTTTTCGTATGGCAGCAGATTCGTGCTATCGGAAGTTCCTATACCAGCTTCACCCCCGTGAACCACACCGGTCAGGTTTGTGAGTCCAAAATGCCAGATCGCTATATTGTCCCATCCACATAGCTGTCCGTATTCCTCGACTTTGCTGATCCACTGAGCGATGTCCATGTTTCTTCCACTGGGTCAATCCCGGAACGACCATCCGATGCCACCTCCTTCTGCCTGCACGCCATATCCGTTTGTGGCTATTTTTGTTTCACTTACCACAAAATACCGTCGACACTAATAAAATTCCGTGCACTAGTCCAACTAACCACCAGTTCCACTGTCCACTGTCTCCCGTCTCGCGCTCCGATTTCACCCGCGACCGCGTATATTTCAAAAACTCGCGTAAATTTTTAGCCTGTATCCCACTCCTGAAAATAGTGTTCAAGAAGAACATATATGTGTATATCACTGTTCATGAAATCGTGTATCGGTTCGTCTCCCTGCTTCCTCTCCTTCCTATCTTCCTTTGTTCTTATTTTATTTCTGCCGTAATTCATAACTTTTAGTATCGTCGC
Source organism: Neuroterus valhalla (assembly GCA_011762715.2). NCBI lineage: Eukaryota > Metazoa > Arthropoda > Insecta > Hymenoptera > Cynipidae > Neuroterus > Neuroterus valhalla. The sequence continues at coordinate 14,972 of WSXT02192745.1, forward strand.
TTTCAAAAATCAGTAATCTTCATTTGAGATTGTAGAAACCTCGTTTCAATGTTCACAATTGTGGGCACTTTGATACTTAGTAAATAAATTGAAACTGTCAGGAATTAGGCTGGAAAATAGAAGAGAATACTTTATTAATGAAAACTAGAAACATTTGGATACACACAGGTCTTTTTCGCTTGAGATGTTTCTCATACCGCGGTCAACGATCTGCTCCGGATTTTTGGCTCGTAAGCCTCGATAGCAGACCTATGGGGTCCTTCCCCCTCTTCCCCAGTTACCATCTCTCTAGTCGCTATGTTGCCGTAAAATTCCAAAATCGCAACTAGCCATCTGGGTGAAAGCTAGTCTGGCCTTCTTGGGTTCTTCCCACAATGAATGAATGCAGAAATTCTCCTTGCAGATAGTATTATTTTGCGAAATATTGTAGTAACTTGGAACTTGCATATTGACTTTGCTAATTTGACAAACAAACCACGAATCACCGCACTACGGAACAGTTCATTATTAAGATTTGGCGTTGATTTCTCGAACTTCGGAATCAGAGGTTTTTCCTGTAATAAAATCAAATATGAATGTCACACATGTTTTTCAGTTGCAATCAAGTGGTTATTACTGAAACACAGTTAGGAGCCTGCGCTTGTCCATAATTATAGTCATGCCATCCACTTCGGAAATCTTGTTTAAAGTAACTATAGAGTGAATAAATGAAAAATTCAGAATTGCAAATATAAGATTGAGGTTGGAAAAATTTTGGAGACCTCAGACTTTAACGACTCGAAATCAGTAAGAGAGCATTTTCGAATTTCGCTGAAGATCTCGTAAATCTTCCAAATTTTCGAGGAACTTGGTGAATTTTGAAAGAATCCTCCAACAGATCTTCTAAAATTCATCAGATGATTATCGCGCTACGGTCGATTACCTAGTCAATGACCGTTTGTGTCGAAGCGCTCTGGTGTCGGTACATTATTCATTGACCGTAGTTAGATGAGCAGCTTTACGGAATTAGAATATCATGTAGAAAATTTCAATCTAAAAGGAGTATAGATCAACGCAGTTACTATTAAATCATATGAATCTATGAGGAACAAAGGTTTTTTGAGTGCCTTTGGGGTAAATTATCTCAGGAATTCGAGTTTGAAGAAGTGAGCCTTGCGCAGCATATTCTAAGGGAACAAGGTGCCTTCAGCTGTGACATACAGTCATTGTACGATGAGCCTATTCCGGAAAAAATCCATTATGTTGAAATTTGTAGGAAAATTTAGGAGTGAATTAGTCTCTGACTTGTATCGAGCGATTCTCGAACACCCAGCAGTATGCTATCGCTGCCCTGCAGCTTAACAGAGATGGAATCGACGACTCAACATTGTTCTTAAAGCTTAACCGGAAGTGTAAGTTTTTAATATATTTATCAAATTCAGTTTATGCACTCTTCTGTTATTCTTTGAGTTTTAATAAACGAAAGTGTATATAAGAAAGAAACGATTTATTTCATGTATAGTCCTGAAATTCGTTCTAGTTCGCCCTAATACCCGGAATGAATTTTATAATTTAAAATTTTATTTTGATTACATTCTCCATATGTGACGTGCGCCGAAGAAAGGGGTCTTTCTCTGAAAAGTGAAATTGTTCAGGGCGAGCGGTCAAAGTCGTTCCGATACACGCGTCTTGTGTGAGAGAGGGAAACTAAAAACAAAATTATCAGCTTAAATAACGCTCGAAATTTATTTTTAATTGTTTCAATAAAAAGAGCAACACATAAAGGATCAGAAGGTGTAAAAACCTCGATTTCGATTTTTCTAGAGTAAGCCCCCTTCCTTTGGCGCACGTTACATATAAATCACTATTCTTCCTGATATCCACGCACGTGACGGATTATCCCGCTAATTTGTTAGATCGTTTTTTAGAGCAGCTGGATCGGGTTGATCTAGTCTCAACGCTCAATGCCTTTTGTTATATTCTAAATCGGAATCGCTTTTATCTTCAAATTCTAGAGTAACGATAAATTAAATTTGACGGAACGACTTCAAGCAGAGCGCAGTTTGAACGATAAACAAGGTCTTCAACTGAACCAATATGAATCTCAATTACAAGAATTGAGGAACCTGTTAGAAGAAAAGGAATTAGCTGTGGCAGAACTGGAGAAAGAGAAGTTGTTCAATGCTAAAATTTTGGATAAGTTGCAAGACTTCGAAGCACAGTCTCACCACTTTCGTGCTTTGCAACAGGAACTCCTAAATATTCAGGTATTACCTTTATATATTCGTTTACTGCATACTGACAGAGAATAAAGAATGTTCTCTACGGTCGGACTTTTATGAAGGAAATTATACGATCCACAACGTGTCTGCCAAATTAGCGTGATCAAACATTTGCAATTTTACGTCGAATAGGGATTTATTTTATTTATCTGGAAAACACGGGAAGCTTTTCACTCATGAATAAAATTAAAGCTAGTCAATGGTTTCAAATGATATCCGTGTCTATAAAAGTAATAGTTTTCTGGATCCGATTTAATACAGACTCTGTCAAGTTATACACGAGATTCGAATTTCGCTCGGATTTTTGTTCTTATTGCCTCTTATTTACTCTATTTGTCATTATTTTCCCTATACCGTGATACTCAGTAAGCTAAATAGGGATTTCCTCGCCTCATTCTGATTTCAAATTCTAATAAACTAACTAGCTCACTGACGCTTATCGGATCTTATCATTCTCTATTTCTCACTATCATACGTTATATATAAGAGATTTATGAAGAATGCAAGCGTTGAAATGGTTAAATTCGTGAGTGAATAGCCCCTTTGGGAAAACACGAATCGAGCGATGTGCGCGCGAGTCACTCCTCTCCAAGGAGTCAAATTTCTATGAAGCCAATTCTCTTTGTAAGAACGGAATTGCATAAATCTTCTAGGAAATTCGTTTAATATATAAAATTCTCTTCCTCACAATGTTAACAAATTAAGATCTTCCATTCTAAATTAAACAACCTTTATCTCACCAAACCAAAACTTTATTTTATTTTATACTCCACATTGCGCTCTCTCAATCTTCTTTAAAAATTTCGTAGAACAATTTGAATTGATCATGCTTTGCCAAATTCTTAGATTAACTGTGCAGGCTAGAAGTCGAATATTCATATAAAAAAATCAAACTTTTGCTTTATCACCTTTGAAAAATTGTGCATTGATACTTCCCGGCGCTTGAGGAAACCAGCTGATTTTAAGCAAGCCAAAAGTTCCAGCAGAAGAAATATCCAAAATCGAATAGTGAATTTTTTCGGAAAATATTACTCTGATACATTCAACGGTTGGAAAATATGATTGTTTCACTTCGCAAGTGGTCTCTTTTCGCGCGTAGGCAAGAGCGTCTGCCTATCGAACATTTTTATTATATCTAAAAAGATTTCCTTTTGAACCACATCATTTTGGTTAGTCCTGAATCCATACTTGGAAATATTGAACATTTCCTCAGCCGCACGTTGAAAAACAACCATTGAAGTAAACTATATAAAAACAAGTTATATGGAATATTAGTAAAATTACATTTCGATGTTTGCGATACACACTTCAATTTTTAGTAACATTATTATAAAATAATTATTACAAGCACATTAGAATGATGTACTTCATTTCCAGTCTTCCAGTTTCTTGCGAATGTTTCTTCCCTGCATGTTTCCCAATATTTGATATGTAGCTTCAAGTAACGATTTAGTAGACTTGGTGACATCAAATAAGCGCGAGATTGAGCGGTAACGTTATTCTGCCTGTACTGGTATTGTATACAATTCGATAAAAAAAATGTGGTGTATGGTTCGATGATGTTCTGCGGTACGCGGACACGTGAAAAAGAAAGAAAGTCGAGTTGTAAATTTCTGAGTATTTCACGAGATATTAAAAAATTTCTAAAGTTCAAGTGGTTCTAAGAGATCTTGAGAAATTTCTAGAGACCCCAAAGTAGTTTGAAAGATTATGAGGATAGCCAAATATTTTCTAAACATTTTGAGGAATTTTAAGCTATTTCCAGGAATCGCAAAATATTTTGAGAGATTCGAATTGGGCTCTGAGTATTCGATTGCAACATCGATCGCGAGTAAACTCAACAGCTTTCAATAATTATAAGGTGTTTTTAATGATTTCGATTGATTCAGAGGGAGACATCTCACGGCCTCCTGAACTTTTCAAATCACCCATGATGCATTTCGGAAGTTTTTGGAGTTTTCGAAGTATTTACATTCATTCCGAGGATTTTTTTTTGTTTCCAGAGAAATTTACAGTTAAGAGGAACGTCAAGAAGCAAGAGAAGAATATAATGTTATTAAAATCTTTCTTCCATATAACTTACTGATAATGAACGCACTCTTTCCAAAGAATACCTATTGATATAATTTTAAATTGAAGAAGGTTGATTTTTAGAATATGAAAATGATGAGATGATTCTAAAAAGTAATTGCAATAATTTTTCTCAACTTATTTCAATATTTATTCTTCTAGCTGTAAAGGAAGCGTTCCGCGTACATCTCTTGTCCGCGAAAGGTTAGGGACAATACTGGCATCATAGCAACTAAGCAGGTCATTATCGAGTTGATCCATCCATAAAGAACGTCGATTG
>WSXT02192756.1:0-19579 GCA_011762715.2 Neuroterus valhalla
ATAGGGACGCGTGGCGGTCTCGGGTAGATGAGGCAATGAACTTTCGAGTTCCAAATGCTGATAAATAATATAATAATAATCATCGAAAAGTAAAGCTAGAGAAAGGCCGTTTTTTCTAAAATGATCTACTTCTGAAAAAATGTTCTGAATAACTTTCGACTTATAGTGAGATAATTATTAAAGCAGGCTAGAAAAAACAATTGTTCGAAGAAATGATATAGTGTTCATAATTATCTTCGCTTGGAGTAATGCTAGAAACTTGCAGTTTTTTTCTGAAATTTTGAGATTCTCTTGTACTTTGAGGTTATGAGCAACTAATAAATAAACATCAACAATAATTTATTTCAACTAGTACACCTAGTCTCGTAGAAAGTCAGAAAAAAGTTACTTCTGATTCGTATTCTATAGCTATTTGCGAAGAGAAATAGAGAGATTCATCGCGGTACACCTAATATTGACGATTCTGGAAAAAATGGACGAAAACGTCTCCTTTTTTCATGGGAAATCCATGGTAAACTTCGTGAGGCTTGCACAACCTGTGAAAATAATAAGAAATGCATTTATTTGTTACAAAATAAAGAAGAACTTCAAGAATAGGATTCAGGAAGAATTTTGAATTATATGCAGTATAGTGTTTTTGAATCAAATAATTCGATCGCTCGAGAAATCTACAATATTGAGCAAGTGCAGCTCAGTAGAAGTAGAAACTTTAATTTAGACAATAAATAAAAAACCTTAAATGACACAAATGACACAGAGCAAACTTTAGCGATTAATTGAAACATTCCCTCGAGCTTTCAAATTCTAAATAATTGTTTAAAAAGAAACTCAAAAGTAAATCTAGAGGGAGAAAATTTGAAAAAGATACGGGCTGATGTAATTGTGTACCAAATATCTTTTTGGGCAGGTGGCGGTATTCACAGATGGTAATCAAATGTTCAAGTTCAATTTGCCCCTAGGATCTCTTTTTCAGTGCCATATATTTTTATTTTATAGCGATACTTCATGCTCCATCAAAAAAGTTGACATAAAACACAGTTGTATGTACAAAGTATACAATCGATACTCACACCTGATAAAATACCAATTCCTCGCATAGGCAAAATTTCCGAGTAAAATTGTACCCAATAAACGAATGACAGAATGGCGTTTCCACTGAATAGTACGATAACGTGCAGGAAAACAAAAACTTTTGATCTTCCTGCAAATGCCATCTGACATTTAAAAGATTGGACAATCGTAAGAAAATATTCACCTCGTGATTGACATTCACAGAAAATATAAAAAAACATTTCACACTACATGCGAATATAATGCAACAGACATTCTTTAACGACCACTGGAAAAAAATTGATAGAAAAGGAATACTAAATGGCTTCATTGTTACAGTTTTATGTACATACAACTTATTTAAATAAATAGTTGTGATGAATCATGGTGACGAAAATTTATTGGAAGGATTTCTGCAATGGAGGATGTCAAAACGATTTGGTTTTTAATTATAATCGAAGTATAGGGGTTTTGACGGTTTCATTCCGAATGCACGTAGTATTATCAAAAGTTTCCATGTTGTTATAATCCATAAAAATAATATTTTTATGTAAGATGGCAAGGAGAGTCTGATGGAATATTATGGCGTTTTATTCAAACACTCATCTCGCTGACCTTCTTTTTATTAATTTGGGATATTTTCTTATAATATTAGCAGATTGAAAATTCATGGAATGTGTTAGAGTCGATTCTTAAAGCTTAATTTTCTTTGGATTTAAAACCTACATCATCATTTTCGTCGTCCTTTGAATTTATATTATGGAAATTCAACACCCTGCTCGGCCCAGCGAAATATGACAAAAGACCCGAAATGACCCAAAATTAACCCTTGTCTCAATTCGTTCAAATTTCTGCAACCAACCCCAATTTGAACAGAACAAATCCAGAGTGTCTTTTTGTAAAACAGCTATGGAATTCACAAACCGGAATAAGTCACAAAAGGAACCATTTGATAAGTCGAATTTATATTTCCGAAGCCAAAATAATATTCAACAACCCTCGAAATCCACCCCTATTACTTTTGACGGAACAATTCTAGAGTATCCGCATGTGAATTAGCCATAACATTATTAAATTCAAAGTAGTTACACAAGTCATCTTTCAGGAATTCCGGGTTATGTTCCTAACTTGATAATGAAATTCTACGATTCCCAAAAACTACCCCTGAAACTTTTTAACGAGACATTTTCAAAGGGGCTGTATGTTAAACAGTTATGAAATTCTTAAATCGGAGCTGGTTACAAAAGACATCTTTGGGAACCCTCCAAGTTATATTGTTTGCCCCACAATAATTTTGGACAACCCTCAGCATTCACCCCTATCACTTTAAATGGTAAGAACTTAAAATTTCTGCATCTAAATCAACTATAAAATCCTGGAATTCAAAATAGTCACACAAGTCAGCTCAAAAACTCTGGATTGTATTTCAACTTGATAATGAAATTCTAGGTCCCCTCCAAACTAAACTGGATCATTTTGGAGTAACAGTTCCAAAAAGTCATAATATGTGAAAGCCATCAAATTCTTATATCGAAGATAGCTGCACAAAAACCTTCAGGAAACTCTGGTTTCATAGATAAATTACATCTAGCCCAAAATAATATTCAAGGAGCTACAAAAACCCCTACCTGAAGTTTTAATAAAACAATAATTCTAAATTGAAGCATGTAAATCATGTGCGACTTTTAAATTGTAAGGCAGTTTTACATGGAAACACTCTATGATCGTTTGCTTGAAAGTGGTAGAGGTGGATTTTGAGGTCTCTTGAATAATATTTTGGAATTGGGAATCAGGGTGGCGATTTGACTGACGATTTAAAATTCCCGGTTTTTTCCGGTCAATTTTCTCAATTTTTCCGGTGAACTAAAAGTAATATATGCATATTTGTCGCAAAAGGCAAACATTTATTTCAATTCGTGACGTTCATGCTAAACATCCTTTAATAAAACAGATCAAGAATTGCAAAATTAATTAATTTTGAAAAAATACTCTAAATTTCCACGACAAAAATATCATTTTCTACAAAAGTTGGAACACTTGAACTTACAATTGAAAAAATCAATTTACGATAACAAAAAAATAATTTATTTCTAACAAAATAGTTCATTTTTAAATTGAGTGATGAATTTTCAAATAACATCATGAATCTTCAACTAGAACAGTTTGAATTGAAAACCTAAAAGATGAATTTTCAACTAAAATGATGAATATTCAACTAGAGCACTTCAATTTTCAACTATTAAGGTAAATATTCAAACAAGGGGATATATTTTCAAATAGAAAGCTTAATTTTTCATAAAAAAAAAAATGTTCTAACAAAATAGTTGAATTTTTAACTGAAAAAATAATTGTTTTCAACCGAAAATGGTACAGTAACATTTTTAGTTTGAAAACTCTATTTCATACAAAACATAAGATTTCTTAAACAAAACAAAGAATCATAAACTGCAAAAGCTAAATTCTTAAACAGATTAAATAACTTTCAATAAAAAAGATTAATTATTGTCAACCAAAATTTGGAAACTCAAATTCTGAATTTATCCAAACAAATGAATTTTTAACTACAACTATAAAATTTCCAAATGGAAGAGTATGTTAAATTTTTAGTTGAAAAAAATTACTTATAACAAAAAAAAATTAGCTTTAAACAAAAAAAACTCGCTTTCAATCAAATCGATTTTTGAGCAAAGTGATGAAACTTCAAATAAAATTGTACTGCTGAATTTTAAACCAGAAAGACGAGTTCCTACATAAAATGACTCCACTAGAATAGTTGAAATTCCGACCAAAAATTAATTTTCAACTAAAAAATACAATTTTCAACGGAATGGTTGAATTTTGAACAATAGGGGTAATAATTTCCAACCAAAAATAGAAAAGTAACATTTTTGGCCTAAAAATTAATTTTGAACCATAATGAGAGCATTCAACCAGATGAATTTTTCAACTGATATGAAAAATATTTAAATGTTTAATTCGAATTGTTGCCGTAAAAAATTTTTTTTGAACAAGAAAAGTAACTTTCGAAGAAAAAGATAATTTCATACCCAAAAGTCCATTTTTTCAATAGAATATGTGAATTTTCAACGAATTGAATTTTAAATTCATAAAAACAAATTTTCATCGAAGTAGTTGAATTTTGAACTATAAAAGATAATTTTCCAGTTAGAAAAATTACTTTTCAACCAAACTGTTTAACTAGTTTGATGTATACACACTTCTGAATTCGTACGTAAAATATGATAGGGGTGGATTTTGAGGATCGCGCAATATCATTCTGGGGCAAGGAATATAATTTGGGGTGTTCTGAAGATATTGTTTGTAATTATTTTCGCTTTGAAAATTTTATAGCTGTTTCACATAAAGTCACTCCGGAATAATCTCGTTAAAACTCTAAGGGGTAGTTCTTGCGGGTCGTAGAATTTCATTATCAGGTTGGGAACATGAATTAGAGTTCTCCGAGGAAGTCTTGTGTGACTATTTTAGAAATGAGAATTTTATGGCCCTTTTACATGAAGACACTTGGGATTTGTTTCGTTAAAATTGTCTGATGTGCTTTTTAAGGATTAAAGGTTGTTACACTAATTTAATCAAATTAAAACAAAGATTGACCTATTTAAAATTTATTTTGGGCGATTTCGGAGCCAAAAAATATTCGCTGGTATCACCAGCGTTTTTCTTTTGTTTCTATAAATTAGAAATGTTCAGGATTCGAATTGAATTGTTTTTTTAAGGTAAAATTTTATATTTAACATGTTAAAGCTTCTTGAGTAAAAAACCTTTGAATACTATAGTTAATTTTGAGTTTCGTTTTCTATTTAATTTTAAATATTCTAGACCTTCAATTGTAAAAGCCATCAGATTGAAAGCTGCGAACGTTTTGGTGAAGTATAATTTTAATTTCATCTAACTTCAAATATTTTTAATCTTGAATCTTATAAATTTTTGTTTTACAACTACTAAGCACCAAGGGCTTTGAGAACAGATCTAGGTGATATTTATTTAAAGAACTATCTCTAACTATATCTTATTGTATTATCTTAAATAAATGGATGAGTTGTCTCTCCATTTCTAATTTAAAAGTATTAGAGTTGATCGTGAAACTCTCTCGTTAGTATCACAAATGAAATGCTGTGAAGTGGTGAATAATTTCGTGCTGTGTACTGTGAAACTCGTTAGTAATCGTTCAATGCAGGAGAGTTTATTTAACAATGGGAAACTAACCTTGTTCCTGTTTATTTTTTTCCATTGCCAGGCAGGCGATTCGCCATTCCTGCAGTTCTGGGGATGGTATTAAACCCGCGGATCCAGCCGCGTTGTCTTTTCGTGCCTGCCACCAATGGTGATCATCCTTACTTATGATTTGTAAAATGTCCCCGGTTTTAAAAGCAATTCCAGCCTGAGCACATGGTATCAATTCATCCTCCAATGGGTCGTAGTCAAATTGCGCCCGGACGAATATCTATAAAAAATCATTTATTCAGAGAATATTCACAAAAATCATACAATCATTAACACGAAATTACGTGAGCCGGATAAATATTTACAAATGTTCAAATTTTGCTTTCTAAATCTGAGCTATAGTTGTAAAGTGCCAGCATTAGAAGCAGTTATGGGAAGTGACTATTTTCTTTTGATCAGTTACTTTTTTTGATAACGAAAGTGATGATAAAGGTACTTTTGAAAATAAGTAACACAATTGTAACTAGTTATTTTTATTTGTAACAGTACCCATCGAAATCGTTACTTTTTCAGTTACCTTTGGAATGTAGTACAAAAGTCTTCTTTACAATTAATTAATTTTTCTGCTTTTGCAACCATGTTTTCAATGTAACTATTCGAAATCCAGTGTAGGAGGACTTGAATTTTTTCCTACCCTGGAGTTCTTCGTTCTCGAAATCGTTCCTTCTTTTGCGTTGAAAATAATGTTTTTAAACTTAACAATTTGAGTACTAATCATTTCTTAAACATTCATTATTACTTCGAATGTTATTTCTTGAGAATTCATCTTTGTGGGTTAAAAATGTTATTATTTGGTTGGAAAATTGAATAATCTGCTCGAAATAAAACCTTTTTAATGGAGGAACATTTTGCTCGGTTTAGAATTCAAATTCCTTGTTGAAATTCCATATCTTCGGGTTATTTTCGAAGTCATTTCTTTTTTTGTTGAAAATTATTTTTGAAAACTGATAATCTAACAACTTCAGTTTAAGGTTCATGATTTTAGTTGGAAATTCAACTCCTTGTTTGGAAATTCAAAAAATATTTGTTAGGATATTATCTTTGTTGATTAAATAACTATTATTTGGTTGGGACTTGGATTCGTTGAGTCAAAATTCGAAAATTTTTATGAACGAGCCTGTTTTTTTACCCCTGAATAAAAATTCAGCTCTTCCGTTGAATATTCGTTTTTAGTTGAAATTCAACTGTTTTCAATTTAAAACAGTAACTGAGTTTGGTTGTAATATGCATTAAATTCTCCACTGAATATCAATTTTTGCTTTAGAAATACAACCTTCTTTTTGTTAAAATTCATATTTTATAGTCCAAAGTTTGTGTATTCTGTTAAAGTTTTCTTTTCTATTGTAAAAACTTGATCCAATCGTTCGGAAATTAATCTTTTTTATCAGAAAATACATTAATTTCTTTGATAAATCGTCTTTTTAAGAAAAAAATCAATCTCTTGGGTACCAAATTTATCTTTCTAGTAGAAAATTCAGCATTTTAGTTGAGGATTCATCTCGCTTTGGAAACTTTTTTTTTCAACATCGAATTTACAACTGAAAAGTTGATTTTTTAATTCAATGTTGAAAATCCAACTTCTCAATTTTCCTTTGAACGACAAATTTCCAGATGAATTTTTTCCTACTCTAAAGTTCTTATTTCTCGAAACGGTTCTTTTTTTTTCGTTAAAAATCATGATTTTAAACTAAAAATTTGACTACCTATTATTTCTTAAATATTCATTATTTCTACGAATGCTATGTGTTGAGAATTCATCTTTGTCGGTTAAAAATGTTATCATTTGGTTGGAAAATTGGATAATCTGTTTAAAATGAAACGTTTTTAATGGATGAACATTTTGTTTCGTTGAGAATTCAATTTCCTTATTGAAAATCTACATCTTCGGGTTATTTTCTAAGTCGTTTCTTTTTTTGTTGAAAATTATGTTTGAAAACTGATAATTTAACAACTTCAGTTTAAGAGTCATAATTTTAGTTGGAAATTCAACTCCTTAGTTGAAAATCCAAAAATTATTTGTTATGCATTCATCTTTGTTGGTTAAATAACTATTGTTTGGTTGGGAATTTGATTAGTTTGGTCGAAATTCCAAAATTTTTTTGGAGAAAAATTCCATTCGTTTGGGAATTTAAATTTTGTTGGTAACACCTCATATTTCAGGATAAGGAGTTCAACTTTTTTGTAGAGAATTCGTCTTTTTCTTTCAAAATTTTAACACGCTTGTTTAGTTTTTTTATCCTTGAATAAAAATTCTGCTCTTCGGTTGAAAATTCGTTCTGAGTTGGATTGAGCTGTTTCCAATTTAAAACTGTAACCTAATTTGGTTGGGAAATGCATTAATTTTCATTACATTTTCCGCTGGATATCAATTTTTGCATTAGGAAATACAGCTTTTTTTTGTGGGAAATTCATATTTCATGGTTCAAAATTGGTGTATTTTGTAAAAGTTCACTTTTTCTCTTGTAAAAACTTGATCCTATTGTTCAAAAAGTAAGTAAGAAAATACATTAATTTCTTTGATAAATTGTCTCTTTAAGTAAAAAACAAATCTTTTTTGTCCAAAATTCATCTTTCTAGTTGAAAATTTACCATTTGAGTTGAGAATTCATCTTGATTTGGAAACTTATTTTTTTCAACATCGAATTTACAACTGGAAAGTTGAATTTTTCTTCTTCGTTGAAAATCCAAATTTGAAATTTTCTTTTGAACATCAAATTTTCAACTGGAAATTGGATTTTTTATATTTCGGTCATAAATTCAATTGTTGAGTTTGAAAATTCACATTTTTGAAACGATCATGCAACTGTTTGGTTGAAAATACATGCAGTTTGTTGAAAACTCGTATTTTTCTAGTAAAAAATAGATTATTATGATCGCGAGTTCTTATTTTTAAATGGAAAATTAATTACCTTAATGGATAAAAATCAAACAATTTTGTTAAGAATTAGTTTTTCCAACTGGGAAGTGAAATCTGTTTTAGGTTCACAAAAAAACATGTATTTCGGAAATATTTTCCCTATTGTTTTAAAATTAAACGACTTGGTTGAAGAATTATCACATTGATTATAAATTATTTCCTTTGGAACAAACTCAAACTATTTTAGTAAAAATTCGTCTTTTTATTTTTGTTGAAGATTAATTTTTCCAACTGCAAATTGATACATTTCAAGTTTGGTTGAAAATTAACTTTATTTACTCTAAAAATTATGTATTTTGTTGAAAATTTTACTTTTTGGTTCCGAATGTAACTGTTCTTTGGAAATTCATTCTTTTTGACGAAAAATTCTACCATCTCTTCTAGTACAAAATTAAAAAATTTTCTTGAAAAATATATGTATTTTAATTGAAAATTCAACGTCTTCTAAAACATTTCCTATTGGTCTTAAGGTCTCACATATTTTGCAGAAGTGGAAGTGGAATGTCAAAAAACACATTCAGAAAGAAGAAAATATTTCAATGACACAGAACTGAGAAAAAGTTATATTAACGATAACGATAACTTGTGACATTTTTCGCTTTTTTTTTTAAGTAACTTGCCATCTGGATAATTTGTGCCTAGAAACATTGTGCTCTTTTAATTTAGCCGACTGCGCTCCGTACACAGCCTTTCAAATTTATGGATTTACCTTTTGATTCGAATTTTTCCTGCTTTTTTCTCGCTCAGGTTTGCAAATAGACTGCGTTCTATAAACAACGTTCTTCGAGCAAACCGTCAATTCGTCGAGTGTCCAATCAAATTCATGTTTCAATAAAGCGAAATTTCTGTTTCATCGTTTTTATCGTTTCTTTGTATATTCCAATTCAGATGTGGTTGGAAGTTGAGTTTTACATACAGCAGTGAATTGAGAAAAATTTAACTCTTTTGTGTCGTAATAAAAAAGCATTGGTTACAAATAAGTATGCGGAACGTTTTTTAACTTTTAGATAATAGAAAAAAGCATTATCTATTGATAAAATCCGCGGAATATTTCGATTGTTTATTGATTGTGTGCTATGAAAAAGTGTACAAATAATTTTATTAATATTCTGAATTGTAGATCTGTCATGAAATGTTGTGTTTGGAAAATAAACAACACTTTGAACTTGGTAAAAAATATAATTCAAAGTGTTGCAATAGAAGGGATAATAAATCTTGATGGGACGGAAATAGCGGAGTTTTGAGGAATTACTGAAATATCTAAAATCTATTCTTCTAATGCCAAACCTTCAAATTCGAATTCATCCACAAAGAGGAATTTTTCACCAGTTATATTCAACAAAAAAATGGAGAATTTCCCACGAAATACTTCAGCCCTCGGAAGAATGAAAAAATTTTCAATAAAAATGATTTATTTTTGTAAAAAAAAAAGGAATTTTCGAGGAAACAATTTACTTTTTAAATTGAAAAGTTGGATATTGAAGGGAAAAGTTGAGTATTCGACCCGGATAGTTGAATTCTCAAGAATAAAGTTATTTTTTAATTCAGACTCATAAATTTCAACTAAAAAGGATTTTGAGCAAATATTATATTATTAAATTCAATGTTTCAACAATCAATTCAAAATCTAAAAAAACTGTATTTTCAATCAGATTACTCCAAAGAAAAATAAGCAATACTAACAAAATAGTTTAATTGTTAAGCGAATTAATTAAACCAGATTAGTTTTATGAAAAAGGTGAATTTTCAATAAAATATATGCCTTTTATACCAAATATGGGGATTTTTCATTTACAGAGGAAGAATTTTTGTATTGAAAAAAAAATGAATTTTCAAAAAAAGCTTCAAATTCTCAACCAAAATGAGGTGACTCCTGAAAGAATGTATGCTAACAAAGTAGTTAAACTTTGGAACGAACAGTGAAATTTTATACTGAATGAATAAAATTTGTACCAAAAAGATGAATGAAAAAGACGACGGACCTACAAAGCAATTGAATTTTTAACATCAGAATATGATTCTGAGACAAAAACTCAATTTTCAATCATGTAATTTAATTTTCTACCGAATTGTTGAATTTTCGAGCCAAAAAGACTAATTTTCAAACAAATAGTTAAATCCCCAACCAACAAAAAATATTATTCAACCAAACAGTTGCAGCTCTGACAAAAAAAGATGAATTTAGAAACAAAAATATTACCTTTTCACAAAAAATATGATTTTCCAAAAAAATACTGAAATTTTTAACCAAATAGATTAATGTTTAACTAGATTAGGTCAGTTTTTCACCAATAATTGAATGAATCAACAGAACAGTTTAATATTCACTGAAATAGTTGAATTTCTAACCGAGAAGAGATTTCTGAACTTTTAGAGGATTTTTTTTTACCAGAAAAGACCAATTGTCAACCAAATGAATGAATTTCGGATCAAATAGTTAAATTTTTGACCATAGAAATTGATTTATTTTAATCCGAAACAGGAAAAAAATTATTTAGCAAACAATTGCGGTTTCAATCAAAAATAATAAATCTTCAATGAAGAAGATCAACTTTCCATCAAAAACAAGATTTCTAACCAAATAAATGAATTATTAACCAAAAAGTTAGATTTTCAGATGGAGAGATACATTTTCACTAGGGTAGTTAAATTTCTGTCGAAAGAAATTATTTTCCAAGCAAAAATGGAACGAATTCATGAAAAAATATTCAAATTCTTAACTGGAATAGATTATTTCGTAACAAAGAGTTGCATTTTTAACCATAAAGGATTAATTTACAAACAAGAAGATTAACTTTTTACAAAAAAAAAAAACACAACAACAAAAAAAGACCCGTTAACAAAATACACGAAATTTCTACCAGAAAAGCTAAATTTCCAATCAAAAATATAATTTCCAACCGGAAATGGAGAGAAAGTTCCAACTACAATGATGAATTTTCAATAACAGCGAAAGAATTTTTGGACGAAAGAGTTCAAAATTGGAATAAATAGTTGAATTTCTAACTGGAAAAAGGATTTTCCAACAAACAAGATTAGTTTTCAACTGAAAAGACGAATCACATCAAATCGGTAACGTAGTTCATGGACAGAACGTGAGGTCAAGCTATCGAAAATTCAGAAAAAAAGTGCGTACAAAAAAGGGGCAGGGGGGGGGGGTAAAAGAACAATTTGCTACGGTTTGTTACATCTTAAGGGTTGTGGAGGGGGCCGCTTGTTTGTAGGTTATTCAAGTACAGTCCTTATTTTAGCGATTTGAGATTATAAAAGTGCTAATACAAACAACATCATAATCTAGCTTATAACTGATATACATTCTAACATCGCATAAACAACACACTAGGCCGCATGCCGTGGACAAACTTGTAAACAATTGAAATATCACAAACAACACCGCAAAAAAACTGAAAAACGATAGACGCAAAAGTTGGAAAGATGGATAATTGGAAAAGAGGAAACAGGAGAAGGAATTTAAAGTATTTTGGAAACTGGATCTAAGGTGATTTATTGCTCAATTTGGATGTGTCTATTCGAAATCTGGAATCCTGAAAAAACTCCCGAAAAACTAATATTTCTTTAGATATCTATTTGTGGGCATAAGACAATCCGTCTCGTGACCAATTATAAGCGTTACATTCGGCAGTTTTATAATTGAAAATTTCTTAAATAATGTGTTGGAATTTTGGGAAATGGTTGAAAATATACGGGGGCACGTCTGTCTAACTTATTATAATTTTTATTTTGTTTATGCAGTTTAATTTCAATAATTTTTTCTGAGTAACAGAGAACAAGGATCCGGAGCTCCAGCTATAATGGAGTGGATTATATTGTATTATTAGTTTAAAAAAATGAAAACTCAAGTGTACCAGACGGACGTGCCCTTATATATTTTGAAACATTTCTAGAAATTCAAGTATAAGAATATATTCATTTTTATCATTATAAAAACGCTGAATATGAATACATGTATTCATATTCAGCGGCTTCATTGGTCCTCGCGACCGACTGAACATGCGAAACTATTAGATCATAATAATATCTGCGAAGAGTTGTGAATTCGTTCTTAATAAATACAAAAAAAAAGCATCGAGAGGATAACTTCTTTCGTAAGAATCCCATGACACCAAGTATGTTTTGCTTCCGATTGCAATATTGTATGTTCAATTTCCGAAAAACATCACATCTATCATTATAACAGCGATTTTTTCTAACATAACCTATACTAATTTTAGAACGAATGAACAATAAATTTTTTTTCCTACCAGAAATCTACGATTATGCACTCTAACAATTCTACAATAGCTTTTGACTCCGATAAATTTATTCGAATATGATTATTGGGGTTTTCATTGACAGGACAGAATCAACATAAATTTGGCCAATGATACTATTTCTCAACTGGACGAAAGCTGGAAGCGTCAGGCGATTTGATACATTTTTTTGGCGTTTCTGTATTGGTATCCCTGTTGGCATTCAAAATATTCAATGAGTTCATTTCCACATTTAATTAGCGTCCTAATGCAAAATTGTCAAATTGCACGTTAATTTTTTGAAATGGTTAAAAATACATGAGGGCACGTCTGTCTGTTCCATTCGAACTTTTATTTTGTTTCCATGGTCCAGTTTCAATACTATTTCTTTTGGAATGAAACTGAAAACAGGGCTTCAGAGTCCTAGCTAAAAAAGAATGAATAAAGTTGCATTACTTGTACAAAATAAATAACTCTTGTGTTGCAGACAGAAGTGCCCTTATATATTCTGAAACACTTTCAAAATTGTTAGCATAATGTATTGAGTTTTCTAATTATAAAGTCGCCGAATATAATAACATGTAACAATTGGTCACATGACAGACTGCCACATGCCCTTGAAATTGTTCATTATACATTGATTGATGGTGAGTTTTCAGTCAACTATTTTTCATGACTTTATGGAAGACCCTTCTACACTTTCACAAGTTTTCTGATTGAATACCTTGGATTTTCAGAAGAGATCTCCAATTTATGTAATTCTGCTAGGTGAGACTTATGAGACACAATGCTGATTTTAAAGCTTATATTTTCTACACAAGGTGTTTGGGAAGCTTATTATTATTACAAAATCTAGAATTTTAGATATTTCATGTTCTCCCCCAATTGAACTGTATGTTAATTAGAAATGAATGGAAAAGAATTCAAAAAGGCAGTGCATGTGTACCGGAAAAATTCCGGCTGCTTGTACTGGGATTTACGTACAGGTAGCCACGGCCATTTGAAAATCTAATTTTTGCGGTGAGTTTCCTAACTTTATCATTAAGGGCATTGCACAAACCGACTCTGGAATTCTCGTGTGCCCTCCACGGTTACGTCAATGTATTTATCTGCTAGTAGTAGGAAACTTGATGATTATGATCCTGTTTTCAGAAGGGGAAACGGCTGATTATCGTCCTGGTTTTTGATTATGCTCCTCTTTTTCTCCTTCTTTCACAGCTAGAGGGAGAGAGAGAAAAGCATATGTGTCGCCATCTATTTTATTTTTACGCGCGGCGCCGCCGCCATGTTATAGAAGAGGAGAGAATGTTTCACTCTCTTTGTACAACATGGCGTCCCTTATTTTTAACGTCATCTCGGCGAGTTTTGGTCTCGTTTCCCTCTACTAGCAGATAAAATAGTAAATGCACTATTTCACAGCAGACCATATGTTTGCGCGGGTGATGGCAGATAAATTTCAATTTCACACCAGGAATTTGATGATTACGCACAACTATGACATTTATGAAAAATTCGCGGGTTATACATGCAATTCTATAACTCCCAACTATAAGTCAATAAGAAAGAACTTCGTTATTGATAACGCACAAAGCCGTAATTTGGGGCCAAAGTTCAACAAAACCATCCGAAATGAAGGTTTGACATTTAGAGCGTCAGACATTCACTGTAGCGCCATGAACGACACGCTACCAAACGGGAATTTTCATAGCTCGCGTACTCACACGATACCGCATGAAAGACGATGATACATGAAACTATTGCCGGTGAAGTAGTGCTCGCAATGAATAAATAGTGAAGACTATAAAAAATTGAATTATTTCTGCATAAACAAATATTTCAATTGTTTTTCCAGATAATTGTTTACAATTTTTCATAGTCTATAACAAAAAAGAACAGATTCATACTCTCTAGTAAATGGAAACTTCCGGAAATTTAGAACTTTAGAAAATATATAAATTCGTTTTTCCATTTGATCTTCCTCAAGTTTACGAAAAAAAAATATAAACAACTTATCATGCAATCTGGTCACGTTAGGAATTTCTTTGCACATTTATTTATAATTTTTGAAAAAAAATTTCTGAAAATGGCTGATTTATAAATAAATTAGTTCTCGAAATACTTTATAAAAAATTTTTATATATTGTGTCTATCAATTTGATCATGTTCGCAATTTTTGGCAAATTTATTTATAATTTGGGATAAAATATTTCTGAGTTTACAAATTTCACTTTTAGAAAAATACATATACTACTAATTTTGTAAACTTCGAAATATTTTCCCCAAATTATAAATGAATTTGCAAAAAAATTGCAAACCTGACCAAATTTCATTGTAAATTTATTTATGTGGAAAATTGAAAAAAAAAGTTGAATTTGCTTATTCATAAATTGATAAGTTGCAAATCAGTTTTTGCTAATCTGTGGAAACAAATTTAAAAACTTTTTGTAAAGTCTGCAAAACTAAAAATTACGTGGAAAAACTATTTCTATATTCATTTATCGAGAAAAAAATTATTTATCCCATTTATTTATTGCAAGAACTAATTTATTTACAAATCAAACATTTTCAGAAATATTTTTTCAGAAATTATAAATAAATGTGGAAAGATATTCCAAACTTGACCATATTGCATAATTATTTATATTGAAGATTGAAAAAATTTATGAGGTACTGAATGTATTTATTGATAAGTTCATAAGTTGTAAATATTTTATTTTTGCAAACTTGAGGAAGATCAAACAGAAAAACGAATTGATATATTTTTGAAATTCTGAATTTCTAAATTATGTACTATAAAACATTGTAAACAATTATCCAGAAAAACAATTGCAATATTTGTTTATGCAGAAATAATTCAATTTTGAATTGTCTCCGCTATTTATTCATTGCGAGCACTACTTTACCGGCAATAGATTCATGTATCATCGTCTTTCATGCGGTACCGTGTGAGTACGCAAGTTATAAAAATTTTCGTTTGGTAACGTATCGTTCATGGTGCTACAGTGAATGTCTGAAGCTCTAAATGTCAAACCTTCATAATTTTCGTATGGTGTTGTTGAACTATGGCCCCAAATTACGGCTTTGTGCGTAATCAATCGTGAAATTCTTTGTTATGAACTTATAGTTGGGAGTTATGGAATTTGATATACATCCCGCAAATGTTTTATAAATGCCAAAGTTGTGCATAATCATCAAATTCCTGGTGTGAAATTTAATCTCCCGCGCGGCCTTGTTGTCAGCTACGTCGTATTGTTTGACACTCTAGCCTGCATACCTTCATCATTTTCCGATGGTGTTGTTGAACTTTGGCGCTGAATTACGGCTTTGTGCGTTATCAATCGCGAAATTCTTTCTTATGGACTTATAGTTGGGAGTTATAGAATTTGATATATAACCCGCGAATCTCTTATAAATGCCGTGGTTGTGCATAATCATCAAATTCCTGGTGTGAAATTGAAATTTATCTGCCATCGCCCGCGCAGACATATGGTCTGCTGTGAAAATACATTGGCGTCGCCACAAAAATTTCAAAGTCGGTTTGTGCAATGTCCTTAATGAATCAGAAATCCTCATACCTAGATGCAGCATCCAAGGCCATCTAACATGTGAACATACCTACATCACCAACATTAAATTTCTGCAAACTTATATCCACACAAAGCAAGATAGGTTATTAGAATATTTGAAAAAAACCACGAAGGAATAGTAAACAGACCCAACTGTCAGTGGGAAGCCCTTCCAGACTGTCAATAAAAACATTACCGTAAGTGGTAGGAACATCACAGGAAGATCTTAAATTTTCGTACGCAGGTGCGCAGTTGTCCTCTTCCCACACATGGAAAAGTGTGCGAGTGAGAAAGTTTGTCAAATTGACGCAAGTCAGAGAGGTTACGTTATTTTGTTGATCATTATACGAAAGATATACGAAATAAATATAGAAACAGTATTTCCAGTACTTGTTTGAAAATTGTGTGAACAGATTTTGAGAAGAACACGTATAGGTAAGTACATTTAAGATTTGTAATATAATAAAGAAATCATGTGAGTATTATAACTCAATTGAAATGTTCAAAGTTTTTCGAAGCGTAAACATGGAAAATATTATAATTCCATTAAAAGTTATTATGAGGCGACTCAGTTTAGAAATTAGTCAATTACGTATTCATAAGCATGCACCAAATTTGATCAGCATGGAAAACATTTTGTCATCTGCATCAAAACAAACGAAAATAACCAGTCTAACTTACATCAATTTGACCAACTTCCTCACTCGCATAATTTTCCATGCATAGGAAGAGGAAAAACTGCGCTCCTGCGCACGAAAATTTAGGATCTTCTAGTGAATACTTCTGCCACTTACGGTAATGTTTCGATTGCCAAGTGGCGAAACGGAGTTAGATCTCCTTATTATTCCTTCTTGAAAAAAAAACACACACTAAGGAAGGTTTATGTGGGCTGAATATTCTTAATAACAACTTTTTCGTGAAGAAAGTTTTTGGAGAACGAGATTCGGTTATGTAGATATTTGTACCTGATACATGCCATCAAATCGGGAAAATTCCGATTTGAAATTTTCGAAGTTTCCTGAAGAGATAATTGTTATCTATTTGAAACATAGAGAAAAATAATGGACACATCAGCAATTTTTATTTTCTTGCAAAAAGAATTTTCGTGAAAGACGGATTTTTGAATTTGATAGAAGTATGCAACTGAAGTCTGTATACTCTAATGCAGCATCTAGGTTTACATTGTTTATTACAATCAACTAGCAGTACACGCACTCTTTTAGGCACAGTAACACACTATAAATTCAGAGCAGTCTGTAAGGAGAAGTAATTATTAGCTTCGAAGTTTGTATCAAATAATTATTTTTGGAGAGCACACATAGTTTACAAATTGAAATTTTTTGAAGAATGAACACTCTTTACAGGCATGTGTACTACAAAGCGTTACACTAAGCTTAGATTAGTGTTTTAATTTATGGGGCCAATATCAGGGATCACAGTCTTTCTTTACAGAGTTAAGAATAATTTTTTGAGTAAAACAAACGCTTCTGAATAATAATATTTTTCCAGAGATCAAAAAACTGTTAGAAAAATGGATGAATTTCTTACCAAATCGTCAAATTTGTAGTTAAAAATTGTTTTTGAAACAAAAAACAGATCAAGAACGGAATGAGCTCAATTTTGAATAAAAAAATTGGACCAAATCAGTCTAATTTTCAACAAAGAAAGATTTTTCACACAAGAGAAAGAAAGGGATGTGAACCAAATTAATAAATTTTCAACACAAAAAGATGAATTGTTTACGAAAAAATCAGTTTTCTACGAAATATTCGAAATTGTAACGAGACCTTCAACAAAAAAGCTAGAATGAAAAATAGTTGAATCCAATACAGAAAAACGAATTCGCAGCTATGAGAAATTCTCCAGCAAAAAAAAGAGGAGAAAACGTCAGCAAAGTCGTTGGATTTTCAAGCAAAAAAGAAGGAAGATTCTATACAAAAAATAAATCTTTCAAACTGAAAATATAAATTTTCAACAAAAGATTTAATTTCAAATCTAATCATGAAACTTCAAATAAAATGCTAGCAAAGACCGTATCTGAAAAAGGGTTATCCTCATAACTTTTCTACTTTTTCCAACAGTGATTCGGAAGAAAAAATTACACTGTAAGCTTTGAACTGATAAAAATAAATTAGCAAAAAATTCTAATTATGAAAGAAATTCCTTTTTAGTCCCCATTTTCTGAGAAAAACTCCCTTTTTCCATCCAACATTGAGCGTATAGGTTGCAGGATGCCTTCAGCGTATGGACTCAGCTAGACTAGGTGGCAATAGAGGGGACAACGCGTTGCTGCGTGTGACTTAATTGGAGAAAACTTGATTTTTAAATTATTGGTCCAATCGATTCAGCCCGCAGCAACATGTTTTCCCCTCTCTTGCCTACCAGACTGGCTGAGTCCATGCGCTAAAGTCGTTCCGCAATCCGTACGCTCAGTTGAACTACTAAATCTGTGATCTCTGCTATATGATATACACTACGCAAGATTCGGCTGAGAACATTTTTTAAGACAATTTTTCGGAGAGTTTTCTGTTTCCAATGATCATATAGACACGTAGATGACCGTTAAGGGTATCGTTCAGACAGAAACACTTTTGTATGCACTGAAAAGTCGCCTCAGTAACTTTGGTTCTAAATGACTCAAAAAAAAATCAGCCTTCTTTGATAACAATTATTTTTCCAATTATCAATTGTTTAAAAAAAACCTGCACCAAACAATATTGTTCAATAATATCTTATGTTCTGCTATTAACAAGAACAATATTTTTCATGTGAAGCGTTTTTCCGCCCAACGAGATTTTTTGAAAATGTTACAATCATTTTTGCTTTGATGTAAAACCTGATGTCTGATACTGTCACAATTAAAAAAAACATTCTCCTTAACTAATGTGATTATTGTAGAATAATGATTATTTTTCAAATAATTTTCATGAGGCTATATTCAATCAATGGTTCGATTTGAAATAAAATATATGAAAGAAAAAGTTCATTCTTTTATGCATTTCAAGAAACCTTCCAGAAATAGCGTTACCAAATATAGGTATTCGTTTAAAAAAATTGTTATCAACAGAAAAAATGGTGGTCAAGAAAGACTATTCATGGAACATGTGTCTAAAAACAATATGTTTACTTTTTAAATAAATTTCCTGGTCTCATAGGTGCCGAGATATGCAGTTGCAAATATGTAAATTTTAGTGCAAACTCCATTATTTCTAACTAGAGAGTGGACTAGAACGAGGCGCAAATCGATCTCGAATCATTGTACTTAATGCTCGAATTAATGGAAGAATCACTGTAAATAATGATGGCGATACGGAACCATTGTGAATTTAATGCAAAGTTTAATGTAACTCGTTATTTAGAAATATCAGTTAAAGCGAAGAAGGCGCGTAGGTATGTTCTATTTAATGTTGTTAAGGTAAGTAAGGTGGAAGTAACATCGCTAACGTTCACACTGAAGTCGGGGTCAAAAGTACGCGTGTCCCTCACTTTGATCATCGCTGCAGCTTTAACAAAAAATCGCATAGTATTCTAGAAAGGCACTTGTGAAAGCTCAA